>BEHA01000531.1:226542-262663 GCA_002897215.1 Eschscholzia californica subsp. californica
AAAACAACTCCATTAAAACTCACTTCAACCATATTAGAGAGAGAAAACGAAATTTCTTCCAAGAATTTAACTAAAATCAAGAGATAAGCCATCAATAACCTATAATTTTCAAATATATCAAATTCCCTTTGTGAATTTGATCCAAAATTTCCTTTTCTTGATCGAATTACTCGAACCCAAATTGAAACCCTAACTCACTCGGTCGAACCAGGGACCAAACTGTAAGTTTTTTTTTTACAAAAAAATTTCTCTAATACAAAACTTAGTTTAGGTCTTAAGATGATGTGACAACATTTAATTTTAAGACGACTCAAGAAGAAACTCAATATCTGAGATTTCTCTTGATGATGTCGATTGTCCAGTCCATTAATTTAAAAAAATATACTCATCTAGAAAATGACACTTCAGTGATTTTCAACTTTTAAGAGTCTTAGAGCATCTCCAATGCAACACTCAAACTCTAAATCTTATAGTGCCACATAGGAATATTTAGAGTTTTTCTTTGAAATCAATCTCCAATGCAAAACTCACTATGAATCTTTAAAATGATGTGTCAAGATTTGTTTTAGAGATCCTTAAGAGGACACTCTAAGTTTAGAGTGTTCTCTTGAGTTTCTCTAAGTGCCACATAAGCTAATCAAGTAATTTTATACCAAAATATAGGTTTTTAGAGTTTCTCTTGAGTGTTGCATTGGAGAAGGCTTTGCAATAGAGTGACCAAATATGAAAGAGACCATTTAGAGATTCACTTTTCACACTTGACACATATGATTTTTTGAGTATTTCTTGAGTCTTGCATTGGAGATGCTCTTATATTGAAAGTGTCTTCTTAACAGAGGGTCCCAACAATGTCATATAAAAAAAAACGAATTTCAATTGACACTGATTCCAAAACCCTAGAGGTCCCAGGTTCGATTCTCGAAGGCCCAATTTCCTGTTTTTTTTTTTTTGTTAAAAAGACAACCCATCTTTTTAACTAGCTAGGCTCCAAATAACTTTTAAAAATAGTCTTGAAAGACATTTTTAAAGGCACCCACTTTTTACAAGTCAAAAATACCCTTTCTTAAATTAGAAATACCTATTAACCTATCTAATATACCTGAAACTTCAATTTTCTTCACCAACGAACCGAGAATGTTGGATTGTCGAAGCCGAGCAGATTTTCTAGGGTTTGAATCAATTTTGGCAGTAAGATAGGTCGATCTTTTTAGGTTTTGGTGATTTAATCTATTTGCTTGTTGTTTGAAGAGGCTTTTAAGGGGTTTGATTTTGTTTTTGGTTCTAAATTCTAGAGAGAGAAAGTTGCAATTTCCTTCATAGTTTGCTAGGGTTTCAAAAGTTTATATATTTTCAATGGAAGGAAAATCTGATAGTGTTTCAAGGTATAATCTAACTTCTTCATTGCTTTATTTTCATTGAACAATAGATTATGAGTTATGAATGATAATCATGAGTTATGAATGATAATCATGAATGATAATCATGAGTTATGAATGATAGTCTCTGAATTATCTTTAATTTATGTTTTACAATAGATTTACAGTTTAATTTTACAACTTAGTTGTTTGTAGTACAAGTTGTTTCCCACTTAGATGCAAAAGAATCTACAATTTGTTCGCAAGGCTACGCAAAGTGTTTGCAAGGCCACGCAAAGTGTTTGCAAGTTACTCACACAATGATATTGAGTTTTTTGTTTTGATTTACAGTTTGATGTTGCCTACTGTTATTGGAGTCTTTCAATATCAATGTGATTTTGCTTGTTTCAAGATTGGAGGTGACAGTACTGTTCTTCAATTGAAGGAGTATATATGTAAACAATGGAACAATTTGACTCCATCCCTTTTCGAATTGAGTTGCAAGACAGGTAACCAAATTATGAAAATAGATTCTGATTTTCATTTACAATCAGTATTTCACTATTGTTTGGCGAACCGTATTCCCATTATTGAAGGAGAAGTTACTGTTATAAATCATCCAAGTTGTTCTTCATCTATCGTTACTACTGCGTCATCTTCAAGTCATAACACAAGTCCAACCACTGTTCCTTTACTTTCTAGTACCTGGGCATTCATTTTTAAACATGTTGGTCAGAAATTTCAAGGTGGTGTAGAAGAATTCCGTATGGAGTTAATGAAATACTCTCTTGAATCAGGCTATGGATTTCGTTTTGTGAAAAACGATCCTTATAGGATTACATTGGAATGTGCTAGAAAAGATACTGGTTGTAATTGGAGAATTCATTCCACGAAATTCTCGAAAGAGGTTGATGTCTTTATTATCAAAACGATGAATAATTGTCATACTTGTGGAGCTGGAATGAAAGACATTAAGAATCGTCGTTTCACAAGTGCTTTGATAAAAACATTGGTGATGAAGAATGTTCAAAGCGATCCATCTATCAAACCTAAGCAACTTATTGATTATATATTGAATACATATGGGTTTGATATTAGTTACTATTACTGTTATACTGGCAAGGCACTAGCTTTGAAGGACATTCACGGGGACGCATCATATTCTTATCATCATTTAGTTTCTTATGTCGATGCTTTGCAAAGAAGCAATCCGAATAGTTTTGTGAAACTTGAGGTTGATCCTATTTCGAAAGAATTTCAACGGTTATTTGTTGCATTTGGGGCTTGTATAATGGATTTAGATTTTGTCGTCCGATTCTTTATTTAGATGGAACGTTTTTCAAAGGGAAGTTTAGTGGGTGTTTACTAGCTGCAACGGGCAAGCATGTCGAAGGAGGTAAACCATGTTCTTTTTAGCTTTGTACTTGTTATTATTTTGTTTAAATCATTGCAAACAAGTTGCAAGACATTTCAGAACTATTTCAATCACTTCGCAAATAGTTTGCATGTAGTTTGCAAACACTTTGCACTGCTTTGCAAACACTTTGCAGAGCCTTGCAAATACTTTGCAAAGCCTTGCAAGCACTTTGCCTTGCAAAGACGTTGCACTGCCTTGCAAACACTTTGCACTGCCTTGGAAAGATGTTGATTATAGAGTTAATTATATAGTTGTTCCTTATATTGTTTTTGCAGGTTTTTATCCACTTGCATTTGCCCTCGTAGACACGGAAAATCAAGCTAACTGGTTGTGGTTTTTGGAGATTCTTCGTAAGATTATACCCGAAAGAACTTACACATTTCTTACTGACAGACATCCTGGGTTGATAACTGGTATATCTCCTGTATTCCCTTCAAGTCACCATGGTTATTGTGTGTGGCATTTAAAGCATAATATATCTACTAGAACAAGAGATAATAACTTTGCATCGTCACACATCCTTGAGCTTTTCACCCGATGTGCTTATGCACCAGATCATTTAGAGTTCACGCCTCTTTTTGAAGAGTTGAAGTCTATTGGTGGCCAATCTTTTGAAGCATTTCTTAGGACAGCACCTATTGAGAAATGGGCAAATGCTTACTTTCCGGGCAATAGATATGGTGATACATGTTTCGGTATAGCTGAGAGTTTTAACTCATGGATTTTAGAAGGTCGCAGTTATCCAATCACACCATTGGTTGACTACATTCGCAAAAAGTTGATGGTTTTGTTTTCTACTAGACGTGATCTTGGGGATAGTTGGACCACTATTCTTGGACCGGAGATGGAAAAAGAACTTGATAAAGGATTGAATAAAGGTAGAGTTTTTAGGGCTATACGAGCTTCATCCTCGACGTTTGAGGTTGTTGATGGTAGATCTTTTCGAGTTGACCTTGAGAATCGTACATGTAGTTGTGGATATTGGAGAGTAAACGATTTTCCTTGTTATCATGCTCTATGTTGTATTTCAGCTGCAGGTTGTAGTCCATATGACTTCATTAGTGAATTCTATCATGCTTCTCATTATCGTGCGTCGTATGAGAAGGTTATTGAACCTGTTGTTGATTATGACCTTCCGTGTTATCATCCCGACGAGCCTACTATTCTACCACCGTCCGAGAAGAAGAAACCTGGAAGACCAAGGCAAAAGAGGATACCGAACAGTGGATCAAAGTGGAAGAGGTCGATAAAGTGTAGCGTGTGCCATACACGTGGTCACAACAAGAAGACTTGTAAATTTGATGTTTGAATAAATTTTCATTATGTTTTACTTTCTACCAAGAATACTTGTCAACTTAATTCATGAATTTAGTTTTTATTATGTTTTCACTTACTATTGTCTTCATTGCAAACTCTGCAAGGTGTTTGCAAGGCTCTGCAAGGTGCTTGCAAGGCTCTGCAAGGTGCTTTGCAAGGCTCTGCCAAAGCCTTTTAAGCTCTAGCAAAGCTTTGGGATTTTATATTGTAATTGTTGTTGACGTTCTTTTACGGGGGTTCGGGGGCGGAGCCCACGTTTTTTTAAAGAAATGTTCAAAAAATCATACTAAAAATATATAACTTTAGACGACATGTTGAAGTTTACATTGATTTTGCACTTCTTTGTAGTGTTTAATCGTAAATGTTGTCGAAGTTCTTTTTTTTTGAAGAAATTTTCAAAACAATTCATATAAAAAATATCTAACTTTAGATTTTGTAACTTTGTAAGGCATTGCAAGTACTTTGCAAGGCTATGCAAAGTGGTTGCAAGGCACTGCAAACACTTTGCAAGACACTGCAAGGAGTTCGCAATATATTCAAAACATGTAAAGGTAATATGAAATACACAAACATTCTTCGTTTACATTGACTTAGTTGTTTGTAGTGCAAGTTGTTTCCCATTTACACGCAAAACACCCTGGAAATTGTTTGCAAGGCTCTGCAAAGACTTTGCAAAGCTCTGCAAAGACTTTGCAAGGCTCAACAAGTACTTTGCAAGGCTCTGCAAGTACCTTGCAAGGCTCTGCAAGTACTTTGCAAGGCTATGCAATCACTTTGCAAGACACTGCAAGTACTTTGCAATCTATTCAAAACATGTAAAGATAATATGAAAATCAAATACACAAATATTCTTCAAAATGTAACAAAAATATTCATTCATCACTTTGCAAGACACTGCAAGTACTTTGCAATCTATTCAAAACATGTAAAGATAATATGAAAATCAAAATACACAAATATTCTTCAAAATGTAACAAAAATATTCATTCATCAATCAAAATATACATATCCAAGAGACAAATTTAAACTTTTTTTCCTTTTTGTGACCAACAGTAATTCTCATCAGAAATGATATCAACATCTAACTTTGCTCTAAGTTTTGTCATCTCAGATGGTTTGATCTGCATTCCTTCAAAATCACCACCCTTCGTAATATTTGCAATAAACTGACACACGTATAAAGCACAATCTACTCTGTAAAGAAAAGACAAGTCATTGAGTTGATAAATAACCAAAAGCATTACTTGCTATAATAAAAAAAATGATGATTTAATACTTACGAAGTTTCTAATTGTTGTGGACAGTTTACTTGCGTTCTCGTTATTCGCGAAGGAGGTTTTGGACGCGAATTATTGCTACCATAAGCATACAAAAGACAGGAATCTACAACATGTATCTACAATATAAAACAAATACTTAGTTTACATGGAGTTTTCAATGCTCTGCAATCACTTTGCAAGGCTCTGCATGGACTTTGCAAGGCTCTGAGTGTGCAATCTATTTAACACAAACATGAAAATAAAAAGAAGACAAACACCAAGGGTTGAAATTTACCACTCTCTTTGCATACGTGAAGAATTTGTCGGGCTTTCTCTTAAGATCTTCATTTTCATAGTGTGGCATCATGGAGTTTAAGTGATACCATTTCCAAGGATTCATAGTCAATACCAAAAGCGACCAATGATAACCACTGAGGTCATTCTTTGACTTCGGATGATTGATTGGGAATATCAGCATTTCAGAGGAATCATCAAATGTTGATAATTTTGATTGAAGTCTATCGGTTCTCTTGGGAAGCTACTAAAAATATTAAAAAAAAGCATTTAAGTATTCTTTGCAAGGCTCTGCAAAGTGTTTACAAAGCAGTGCAAATACTTTGCAAGGCTATGCAAATACTTTGCAAGCTTATGCATACATAACTTTTTAGTATACACGAGAACAAATATGAATATAAATCAAGTGTACTTAAACATATTAATAAAAAATTTAAAGATACTCACACAATCGAAATGGTGGATGTATGAGAACTTCCTCTCCGTCCCTTCTTTCTTCAATTTCCAAACAAAAAAATCTATTACAGATCCATTTACAAAAGAATTTGCGAGAAGTTCTTCTAGTTGTTCAACAGTTATGTTGATCCATTCCTTTTGAAAACACCACACAAGATCGCTACAGAATTACACACAAAAAGTTAAGTTATTTGAGAAAAATTATAACCTTTTGAAAACAAAGAAATTGATGATTACCTTTTTCGATAAGCATACCAATCTTTCATGACTACATTTTTTTCTGCCGCTGTTAACATTTTGAAATTTCTGCACCTGCTTAAGTTTAACATTTTTCCAGCTTCAAGAGGTGGATCCTCAAAGTCCTCATCATCCGAGTCGTCATCAATCGAAACCATCTTTCCCTTTTCAGTCACTGTTATTTCCATTGAAGTGTCATTTGGCTTTTTCAGTTTCTTCATCTTTTCAACATAAACAAAAAGTGGGTCTTCTAGTTTCTTTCTCTTCGGGCGTGCCTTAACCCCTCTTTCGATGGACCCCTTAACAATGTTATTCTTCATTTCACCAAGTGTTTCAACCATTTCAACTATTTCTTCAGTAACTTCAGCATCGCTTTCTATTTCTTCGCCATCTTCGCTGTTTACCTAATTTTCTTCATTTTCATCTTTTTTTGCTATATCATCTTTGATTTCCTTAACTACATCTAAAATCTCTTTACTTACATCGTTGATGGCACCTGATTCTTTTGGCATCTCTGCCTCGATGTTCTTGCAACTATTTTCTTCTCTTTCTTGCTCTTTACCCTCATCTTCTTCAATCTTTTCGGATTCAGATTCTTCTGCATCTTTGTTGCTGCCCTCTTCATCCTCCTCATAATCTTTTTCTCTGTCCTCATTCATTTCTTCCCCATGATGATTTTCTGGACGTTTTTCTAGTAACAACATTCTTTCTTTCAATTCTCTTACTTCTTTTTTAAGCATACTGATTTCATTCTCTTGCCTATTCAGTCTTTCTATCAAAGTTTCCATTGTTGCTCTAGAAGGAACATTCACTCGTTGCACCGGTGAGCTTTCGTTCTTTTCAGTTCCTTCCAAAATGTTCGAAGAAGAGAGTAAATGTCTCTCTTCATCAGAAATTTCTAGACACTCATCATAAACCTGCATTGATGTTATTGTAATTAATATCTACATTGATGGTAAAGTGCAACACAAAAGAGATTTAAAATGAAAGAGCTTTGCAAGGCCTTGCAGACACCTTGCAGAGCTTTGCAAGGCCTTGTAGACACCTTGCAGGCAGTAAAAACATAACAAAAGATAACCAAAGGAATAACAATAACTGGCAGTAAAAACATAACAAAAAAAATCTTACATCTTCGCTATTTATATTGTCGAGATCAAATTCTTTCAATGTGGATTGTAATGTAAAAAGATCCCATCTAGCAACCGGAGGAGTCAATGTTTCATTCCCTTTTATCTTTTCCATGATGTTAACTCTTTCGCAAAAAAAATACTACAAAAAGATGACGACTCATGAGAAAACATTTTGTAATAAAATAGGAAAGAACATAAAGGTAAATATGATTAGAAACTTACCAAAAGAGATATTGCACACCCAGCTAGATGTGAGTTTTTGTCACATTTTGACAATTTGTCCATCAAATCTTTATGTATATCAGCTGCCCAATTGATTGATTTCATAGTATCAAAATCAATGACAGCATTAAGTACATTCTGTGGTATTACTCCTGGACCATTTGCATAAAAACGTGATGATAGCATGTAGAGTATCAACATCGTAGCAAAATCTTGATCATAATTTTCATCTCTATCCTCTGAATTTTTTGCATGGTGAAACAAACAATCGTAGATATTTGATTTTTTTTATTTCTCCTAATTGATTGAAATGTTTACGGACAAAGTCAGAATTTTTTGGATTTCCTCTTGCTAGATTTGTACTTCCTCGATTTGGAACTCCAAACAATAGTGCAAAATCATCTGCCGTAAACTTTATCTTTCAGCCTCCTATGTTGAAATGCAGACTATTGAAATCAAAAATATTGAGTACCTCCTCCACAGAACTAGCAATTTTGTCTTTATTGCTACTAGTAATTAAATTCTTAAAAATCGCTTCAAACAACTTCCCAAATGGCGTCTCCTTCAGTATCTCCATAGTGGTTAAGGTTATCGAACCCTTCAAATCGGATATGCAGTTGCATAATCCATTTAAGCTTGATCGAACTGATAATTTTCTTTCGACGACGGCTTTAGCATTTGATCCCTTTTGTTTTTTGTTTGTTTCTGCTTTACCCATACTGTCCATCAAAAGAATTTTATGGTTAGTCAAGAGATTAGTAACCTTACAAAGATATTGTAGGATTGTCTAATTATAGAACATAAATTAAATTAAACAAGGTGTTCGCAAGCTCTGCAAAGTCTTTGCAAGGCTCTGCAAAGTCTTTGCAAGGCTCTGCAAAGTCTTTGCAAGGCTCTGCAAAGACTTTGCAAGGCTCTGCAAGGTTCTTGCAAGGCTCTGCAAGGTGCTTGCAAGGCTCTGCAAGGTGCTTTGCAAGGTCTTTACAAACAAATAAGATCATCAAACATAGACTATATAAAACTACTTCATAAACCTTAACCCTAAAAGCATGTCTAATTTCAAGAATTTCATGATAAAAAATAACATATAAATTGAAGAACCTTAATATTCTCTTTCAAGAAATTCATGATAACAAAAGACTATCTAGTACAAACCACTTTTTTAAACATAGATACAAAGCGAACTATCTACACAGCAAAAAAAAAATCATATCAAAATCCAGAAACTGAAATCTACCAATCTCACTTTTCTAATCATATTGGCATTATTTTGCAATATATCAAACAAAAATGGGAGCTGACCTAAACCCATTATTAGAAAACAGATTTAGATTGATATCTGGACAGAGAGTAATTTGATATTTGGATAGCAAAACCTACTAACAATGAAAGAACTGTAACTTTAGAAATCAAAATCACGGTGATTAGTTACAACAGGACTTGGTTGTTTCATTTCAATGCTTTATCCACTTGGAAGCCAAATCATTAAACTTCTAGGGAAGATATCAATAAATAGCATTACACTTTTAAGAGAAGATATTTCTTTGGGGAATATCATCCAACAACTTACGTGCTTTAAACAGGAACAAAATGAAATTGAGATGGGGTTTGTTGCTAATGGTCGGTGGGAAATTGAGATGGGGTTTGAAGAAGCCCTAGAATCATCCATTTTAATTCTAGGGTTTTCAGATATGCACACAATAACAAAATGAAATCGATTTGGAACTCCAAACAATAAAATGAAATTTAACAATTTGGAGTCAGAAATAAAGTGAATATCTAGGGTTAGAGAAATCAATGAAATCGAAAACAAACTACATTGAAAATAAAGAAGATTGAGATTGAGAGTAATTAGTTCGTACATTGTTCTTGAAGATTGAGAAGAGAGAATGCCTCAGCCAACCCTAGCCAGCTTTAGAAACAAGAGAGAACGATGAAGTTGGAGAGAGAAAGACGGGAGGGAAATAGGGAAAATCTAATTTTCTGCTTAAGGGTAAGTTGGTCTTTTCACTATTATAGTGAATTACCTAATTGCCACCAGGGAGGTGAAGCCTAAAAAAGTTTGATGAAACTTTTTTAACCAAAGTCATAATTTTTTTAGGGAGTTTCGGCCAAATTTCCCTTAAAAGTATTAATAATGTAAAAAATTTGTGGGACTTTAGGTCTCTTTCATATTGAGCTTTGGGCTTATTTCATCAATTGTTTAATTTTAGAAAAATTTTTTAGTTTTGGAAGGGAGATGTTGCAAGAAAAAGCTTGGTTTTGAATAAGGGCCGAGATATCCACCGTTAGATTCTCAACAAAGTCGTAACCATGTATCTTAAGGACTTAAATGTAATACTTCGAGAATTATGGGTCCCTCTCTATTAGTAATTTTTCTTCAACACCTAGGGTTTTGAAGGTTTAATATAAAACGGTGATTTAGGGTTTCCTTTCTCTTCTAGTCGCCAAACCCGCAGAGAGAAAGAGTTGCAGAGTATTCAGATCCAAACTTCTATCTTTCAGGTGAGAAAAAGAAATCTTCCTTCCTTCTCCGATTCTAGTACTAGTAGATTAACGGTTCTCAATGTCTAGTCCGATTCTATTTGATCCATGATCTTTCTAATCTCGACTTCTTCAGCGTTTTTCGTCTTGATTCTAGGGTTTTTTTCTTGTATTTTGTTAAGACTGAAGTTGTTTTAATCTTGATCAGGTAAGATGGCTAGCGTTCCAGGATGTTTGATTTGGGAAATCGTAAAGAGGAACAATGCTTTCCTCTTGAAGGAGTTCGGTAATGGAAACCAGATGGTTCAGTTCAGCAAGGAGAGTAACAATCTCTACAACATCAACTCCTTCACTCACTCAGGTACATCCTTTTTAGGGTTTCTCTTTTGTATTCGGTTAAACTTTAGGTTTAGGTTTAATACTTATTTCATTTTGATTGTTGCTGTAATAATATGTGATTGGTTTTTGAAATTTTAGGGTTGGCAAACAAGAAGACAGTTTCGATTCAGGCTGGAAAAGACAACTCTGTGGTTCTTGCCACAACCAAGACAAAGAAGCAGAACCAGCCTGGTAACTTGGTTCACAAGACTGTCATGAAGAAGGATTTCAATCGAATGGCCAAGGCTGTTACCAACCAGGTACACCATTCAATCAATAATCATGAACTTTCGCGTTAATTTCTTGTCTAACTAGCAATCTGAGATTTGGGTTATAGATATAATAGAAGTTGAGATTGAGCTGTGATTTGAAAAATGTTGGACCTTGAATGCCTAATTAATGATTGTGATGGTTTTATTAGATCTTATTGTTTTGTGAGGGTTATAGAAAAACAACTCTTGCTTGGGTTTTAACTGAAACTTCATTGCCCAAGTAAAGATCAAAATTTGTTGAATTAATAGATTTCCCCGTACAATATTAAGAATAATGTACAAGTGAAAATCATTAACCGATATTCATATCACTTGATACAAAAAGGAGAAACACTAACAATCGAGAGGGACCTCACAATTCGGAAATCATGGCTAGTGGTGGGAATCAGGCTGGGCTCAACTGCCCACGGCTGCACAAGACCTTGTTCCGGGCACTCCAGGCTCCAGACTCTTAAGAACACTAGTGGTCTCTAGGGCAGAAGAAACTTAAAGATGTCATCGACATTGTTTTGTGTTAGACTTGTAGTTATTTTATCTTCTCCGCTTTGCAATCAAATGGGTACCGGTTAGAATGATAAGGATTAGGTTTTTGTGTCTGCTTATGTTTATGCTAATTATTACTTCATCCTGTCATATTGTTATCTTTGTATTATATCTCACTTGAAGATTTATCAACTTGGTGATGAAGATTTTGAAGTACGATTTATCCATTTGTTCCACTGATTAAGTAAACGAGAAGATACCGTGCTTGTTAAATTTCAGAAATAGGAATGTGTTTAACTCACTTCTTCTTGATTAACATTTTTCAGATTGCCGAGAACTACTACAGGAGGGATTTGAAGAAAGCAGCTCTTGCAAGGTTGAGTGCCGTGCACAGGAGTTTGAAGGTTGCAAAGTCTGGTGTTAAGAAGAGGAACAGGCAAGGAGTTAAGACCCCTGGTAGGAAATGAGATAGTTATGGTCTAGTGAAATTTTGTTTACTTGCGGAGACTCAGTTTGATCTTTTTATCGTTTAATCATGAGACAGATTTTAGTAAGGATTTTAATTGTCTATTGTTTTTATGGTGTTGACTATTTAAACTCGTGTTCTAGTTCTTTGTGATGAAATGGATATTATAGCCTTCAAATTTACGTGTTTGTGCCAAGAAAGGTCTTCGTGATCGGTGATCGACTCTCTTTCTCAGGTTTATAGTACTTTGTTTTGACAATTTTTTGGAGTTACTGATTGGAATTTGATCAATTGAAGATCATAATTCTGAGTCTTCGACTAAAGTTTCAATAGAAGGGTTGATGTGAATCCTAAGAAGTGTTCTTGGGTATTATGGGAGTAGTTTTACTTGCCTATTATGGTCTTTATATACTGTATTAGAAAAAATGGCCCAGATGTCCAAAAAAAAAAGCCAATAGTGCTAAGAGACCACCCATCTTTCCATATGTATCAAAAGTCCATCAATAAATTATAAATCCACATCTAGTCCAAATGAAGATCCTAACACCAAATCGGAAAAAAAAATTTCGCTTCACCAACTTCACCCGTCTATATGTAAATACATACAGATTTATCACCCTCGCTCTCCTTCCTACAAAACCACGCAAAACAACTCTCACCCAAATTAACTTCTCTTTCTTCTACACTTATGTGAAGGAAACTTCTTAAATTTACTTTGAGGGAGGGTTGGGGGGGGTCTAAAAAATTCCGATCTATGAACTTGTCTTTCTAAAGTTAGATTTCGGCCAATTTTAGAAACCCTACGCCCAAACTAATTCACCACAAAAACTAATTCAAGGAATTGAAACCGTGACCTCTATAATAAAGGTTGGGTTCGAACCCGCGAACACTAAGGTTGTAACGCTAGCCTACATCCGTTAGGCCAACAACAATATACATTATAAGGAGCAACGTAAATATACTTAAACTATTACTATTTTTTATTTTTTTTTGTTAAATATCGTATATTATATCGTACAAGTTGAGGTGGGTCTATAGACCCCCCCTAAACCCTACGTGGATCCGCCACTGTCTGCATATATCATTATTTTCTTCATCATGATGATATCTATTTTATGATTGGATTTATGATTTACTGATGTTAGAAAGGTTTCTGAAACATAAAAAGATAAATTGCACTTTTTTTTTTTATCTATTTTGTGTTTGTTTCTCTCTCTACAATTTATGTTGTTCAAACATTATATACAATTCTACATACACTTTTCAGAATTATTATACATTATTCAGATAGTTTGTGCATTCAGAATGCATGGTGTAATTGTCTAACTATATACAAAGTTTCTGGAACATAAAAAGATGATTCGTACGTTTTTTTTTTATCTATTTTGTATTTGTTTTTCTCCCTACACTTTATGTTGTTCAGACATTAAAGGCAATTTCACTAAAAATTAGCACTCTTAGACATTTCACTACTCTAGCGTTTATACAACTGTTGGATTGACATTTTTGGCGGGTCTTGAGCCCGGCGGGGAAGACTTCATAGTATCGGAAAGGGAAAACAGTTGAAGATCTTGAACAGACAATATCAGTAGATGAAGAGTAGAAAAAACAAGAATGAAATTTACCATTGAAGAAAGGGTATTTAAAGGCAAATATGCGACAACGATAGAAAAAGATTTGCATGTAGAGATACAAGACGTGTTAAAGGCATATCACGTAACGAAAACACGTGATCCTGATACGATGGAGACACCAGATTCGTAAAAATGGTCTATGAACCTCAGGTTCCAAATGGAATATGTGGCAGGACTGATGAGCATCCCTCAAAATAATAATAATAATAATAACATTTAAAGAGAACCATTTACAAGGAGTGGAGCAGTGACGTTTTAAGACCACAATCAGGGACGAAACCAGGAATCATAACCGAGGGGGGCCGAGTGTATATAAAATTCTAGAGAACATCTGTTTTTTTTTTCTAGTTTTCTTACTTAGAATACATAACTTATTGTTACAAATTGTTTGCATTAATTCATCTCTACAATAAAACGACAAATGTGAGGTTGATATTTTACAAGGACGATCACCCCATTGCACCAATTACTCTAAATGTAAATCATTATAATTTATTAATTTAACAAGATTATAAGAATTTTCACAATTTCAAGTAGTTAATTAAATTATCCATATTTAATGAACTTTTCAAAAGCAGTTGTTACTCCACAACTAAAATAAAAAATTCGACCCGCATTCAGTACATGGCAATGACTTATAAATGTAGTGTTGACTCTTAATCAATCCCTAGAGACGAGTGACCTATTAATATGAACTTAACCAACCCACACACCCTTGTTCCCTTAATATATTTTACCAACCTTGGCCTCTATAGAGATTAGTGGCTTCCCTATAAAAGCTTACCTACGTTGAGGTGACCCTCTTGACCTCAACTTAGAAACGTCCCTGACCACAATCATCATACAACACAAATGGTGGTAAAAGGAAAAAAATAAATTTTATTTATCTTCTGAATACAGACATATTACAACTGAAAAAAAAATCAATTCCCAAGTCCGAAAATTAAGGATGAAATTGCAGCAGCAAAAGCATAAACATCTATCTTGGTCCGCTAAAACCAAAAAAGGCGAAAAAGGAAAAGTCGTCCACAACTTCTACCAAACGTCGAAAGCAAGAAGAGAACGACTAAGTAGAGAGGTAAACCCAAGAAGGAAGAAGAGCCGCACTAAAGGAAGAACCAAATTTCGTAGGAAAAAAAAGACATCCAGAGAAATACCCTACTGTCGTCACGCTGTGAGAGAAAAGCACGAGGAAAAGAGGACTAAACCTAGAGATTGGTTTTCCACCCCTCAACCATTTTCGACAGGAAGCAGGAGCGATAGCAGAATGTTCCAAACGCATAGCTCCTCTCGCTAACGTCAATGAATAAAATCCTGAACCTCGAGGTTAGTAGAACTTCTTTGAGTGGACCTCAATTTAGCAAAGCTTCCTTGAGGAGAGAAACATCTCAACACCACGACAACAAATGGAAATTCCATGATGAATATGGAAAAAATAGAATATTCAGATAATGATTTATCAAATTTTTCGAGGTACAAAATTTTAAAGATAAATTGTGGTTTTTTCAGATTGTGAGGATGACATATATGGTCAGCGATCGTCCGAGAAAGGGAGAAAATTTTGAGAAAAAGATTAAGTCGTTGGCAGCTGGCCACCATTATTCGGGACATCCTGAAAAAGTGTGTAGAACATGTCAAGAAGATACCTTTACCACGAGATAATGTGGAGTGTGAAAAGAGGAAGAAGGTGTAGTGAAGGAACTGATAAGGACCAAAAAGAAGTGGCTCAAAACTATATGGGCCAAAAAACAATTTGCAAACGGCTCCCTGCTAGTTGTAGGGAAGGGAAAAATTTTCAGCACAATATAAACTTAACAAAAATTATTGTATTGCACCAAACGCATAGAAATGTAGGGTTTCCCCTATTTGTATACCTGAGTGTGCAGTCCACTGTCATTTACATTTATTAATAGCAGAACTCGTCCTGCAAGTTCTACATAGATTATTTCTGGTGACTTTGGACTGGTTGACAAACGAAGCAGACGAAGGACGGATTACGTACAGTAACGAATAGAAACATGAAACGGATTTTCAATTTTCAACGCGAGAGAAGCCTACAACATTTAATCTTTAATATGGTAGCCGTAACGTGCACTATCCAAGTGAGTTTTGCCTGAATAAAGAAAGTTCACCAGCATCAGCAACCCGACCAATATAGAAAATTGTAAAATTCGTCGCTCCAGGATCTCTGTCCAGATGAGCTAACCCCACCACGGCATAAGAGAGCCTGAGAATGATGTCCATCATATGATCCGCCACTCGGTTTAATTCTCAAAACACGCATTCAATGTCACAATGAGTTGTACCTCCTAAAAAGTCTTATACTACCATAATCTCAGGTATCAAGGACAATCATACTTCAAAAAAAACCAATCCTGAACTAGTAAAGAGTGACATTGGGGATCCCTAATCCAAAGAGTTTACTCAGACTCTTCTTCTTAAGCTGGCTATTCTACTATTATTAACCTTCAAGGAGTTTAAAAACATATGTTCTCTTAAAATTTGAACATGATCTTCCAAGTTAATACTTTTAGTACTAGCTGTCATCGAGAAAGAGCAACACATTTTTGCTATGCTACTAACACTTGTGCTTGCTTCGACATTCAGCCCAAACCAAAACTCAGGCTGTCTGAAAATGTTTGCGCCTACCCAACTTCTCCAAGCAGAGTTTAGAACCTTGGTTGATTTACAAACAGTGGTAGGAACCAAGGATTTGTCATAATCTCGGCAGGTCCGAGATTAAGGTTTGATCTACAAGACTACAAGCAGTGCTTCCAACTTGCTTTTCACCCACAGACTGTCGTTGAAATCGTGTAAGAACGATTCTTTGCTGTTTAATCTGTAACAGTCAATAGATCAAAATTGTGATAGATAATAGCTTAAACAATCATATTATAAAAGAAACCCCAAACAATCAACTTGGAGAAATCATATTTAAGTAAAAAATCTACTGGATAATAAAGTAGTATCATTTGTGCATGCAACGTCCATAAGGCAGTAGCATCACTCATTATCAACAGAAGACCTAAAACCAACAAGAGCAATCATAAGTTCATAACAATTCTAGTTTACATATATTTTAAGCTAGATAAATCTAGCAATAGTTCACGAAAGGTGTGACGTTTTTCTAGATCCAAGGCTACATTAAGACTTGAAGAACTTGTTCCAATTAAGTTATCTCATTCTAATCTTCTAAAGCAAGAAAAAACTAAACAAAAACAGAAGACATCCAAATACCCAGACATTATCATCAATCTTTGGTTATGAGACAAGAAAAAGAAAAGATCATCAAACAAACATCATTAGTTCCGGCCTGCTAAATATGTTGTTCTCTTCGTCCTCCAAAACTGGATAAGCAGCGACAAGTGCATCCTGAGCTCCAATATACAGTGAATTATAGATTTTCCAGTAAACTTCTCTGACTTTCCTCGCCGGGTGAAATAGTCCCTGTAAACAATAATTCAAGATAGCTGCAGCACCTAAAGCTACTCGCATTCCTTCAATGGCTTCCATTACTGCGTTTATAACATGGGGAGATGTCTCAAAGATATTTGGCCAGACATAGTTGAGTAAATGGACTAGTGCATCTTCACAACCTAACCCAGCTACACCCAAAGCCATGTGCTTTACAGCAGAAGCTGCTGTTTGTCGATGAACTAAGTCTCTGTCCATTAAAGCATCTTCAAGCAGAGGAGTAACTGCATAGATATAATCCTTACCCATTTCACCGATGTACTCGAATAGAAACGAAAGAGATTTCAAAACCCCATTTTGAACGTTAAGTTCCGGGACACGATACTCGTTCATCAGAGCTGGTAGGACTGTAAATGGAGAACAAGTTTCTGCTACAATTGCAATAGCCACAGTTGTGCAGACACGATTTTGACGTTCCTGCACTTTGAGATTATTTAATAATGTTGCTAACACATCTTGAGGTCCAATGGCCTTAGCAATGTACCCAAATGTGTTGACAGTTGCTCTTCTGATTCCCTTCTTGTGGGCTTTAAGCATTTCCAAAAGCTCAAAGCATATCCTCATCCACTCACGGGCAGCAACAAATTCAGCTCCACGGTCAGCAATCCTACCAACGAGATCAATACAGTTCTCCTGAACCTTTTCGTGCCGATTCTTCAAAATAGGAGTCAGACGAGGTAGCAGATCTTTAATCGGGGGAGTCATCTTTGTCATTCCAATTACATTTACTATTGCCTTCAGAGCTCCTAGAATGGATCCCAAAACTTCTGGGTACTCTTCTCCCAAGTATTCATACAAAACAACACCAAGATGACCCATTAGCTGTTCTTCTTCGCACTGCTTCATCACGACAGCAATCCTGGATATAAGATCTGCTGCTTGCTGCCTAACCTTTGCACTCTTGTTGTTCAAACGCCATTTGATTGTACCACAAATCTGTGGAAGGTAAGGTTTCACCCTCTGCCCTAAAGCATTCACCACAGCCCCAAATCCATTCAACATCACATTAGCATCATCACTAGTTTGCTCTTGGAAAGCATACAATATACCATCAATCAGAAGCTCTTCCAGACGTGCATCAATATCAGATGCGCCCAAGTTAGCAACTACCTTCTCTATAGTTTCCATCACCATTCTCCTGTAAGGTTCACTCTCATCTTTAAGATCTTCAACGGTTCTTCCCACTATATCAGCAACGCCAACTTTGTTTGCAATTTCTACGGTGGTTTCCACTAGCTGCTTATAGTTTCTACGGTCCAATGCCATCCTTCTAACCCAGAAATTCTTAAAGAACTCCGGAAGAATATCACTTCGGATATAATCAGCTTCTACTCCCTCTGTACTAACACATTGTTTCACCACTTTCAACACAATTTTTTTCATTTCTTCATCTGGAGACTGGAACTCACGGATCAATATGAACATAACTTCCTTCGTATAGTAACTAGCATATAGTGCATCCATCAGAGGAATAATAAAACCAATTGCTTTCAGAAAAGCAGCCAATACCTTGCCCCTGTGTGACCTTATCCCCTTCCACAAAGGCTTTAAGACAGAATCGAAACTTTCAATACCATATGGAGCAGAGGCCTCGGCTAGAGCAGCCAATGACAGTGCAGTAATAGTTCTCACCTTCTGATTCTCATCATTCAAACCATGCTCTATGATTTCCACAAGAGACCTTAGATGGGGAAGAACAGCACAACCAATTAAGATTGCTATCTGTTGTACAATCTTGATACCAGTGTGCCGAGCTTGCCAAGATTTCTTACTCTGACATACAGCTTTCAAGAATGGCAAGAGAGCAGGGATTCCCAATGCAGAAGCAACAACACTGAAAGCCCTTGCAGTTGTGTTCCTAACGTACTCGTCAATGTTATCGATATCTGGTCTCATCGCGGCAATCATAGTAGCCAATCCAGCAGCTTTACTTAGATTGGATATAATCTCTCTTCCTTCTACACGAGCATAATAATCTTCATCAATCAAAAGAGGCTCAATAACCACCAAGATCTTGTGAACAAAAGGACGAACAAGCTCATCCAATTTATAAAGAACCCTATCGATAACCTTAACTAGAAGATGTCTCTCTTGATCTTCCAGAGTGGGTTGCATGAGCAACGGCAATATCCTATTGAAGAGTGGACCTGCACCAAACTCTCGAGCTTTATCTGTTAGTTGTCTCAATGCTGTTTTCCTCTGTGGAGGTGTTCCATTCTTAACTTTAAGCAATAGTTTCATAATTTTCCTCTCTTTTTGTTCTTCGGGTGAAAGTTCTTCTTCATCGTCCTCATTCAATAATGCCCCAAAATACTGGTAGTCCTCCGGCTTCATGAAAGGCAACCCTCCAGGTGCTTCTTTCGGAACATCAAACTGCTGCCCACGATTCTCTTCAGGGATCGCATAAAGTGGAGTACCCAATGGAGTTGGAGTAGCAAGAAGCTTTCTCGCAGGAGTTCTAATTGGAACATAGGAGGCTGGTGGATCCAATATTTTGTACCCCTCTTGTGGAAAGATTGCATCAAGCTCCTCGTCGGTTAATGGCCTGTTTCTTTCTTCGATATCTTTCTCCCATCTTAACAGATTATACTGTTCAGGTGTCATTGCACCACGAAGATTAATGGCACCAGGTGTTGGAGTAGCAAGTTCAATCCCACCAACTGGTGTTACTCCGGGAGTATATGCTACAGCAGGTGTAGCACCAGGTAGTGGAGTGGCACTGCCCATACTAGCAGGAGTTTCATCCCATCTCGACCTCTGTCGCTTCGGAGTCGGTGTAGCAAGTCCAGCAAGCTTGGGTGTCGCATCCCAAGTCATACCTGCCGGAGTGGCACCTGGTGTTACACCACCACCAGCTGGAGTAGCATCAGCATCTGCAACTCGACCTGGTGTTGGTGTTTCATCCCATCTATTCCTTCTAGAGAGAGAAGGTGTTGCATCAGCAACCCTTCCAGGTGTAGGTGTTGCATCCCATCTTCCAATTCCAGGAGTTGAATCCGGCATATCCCAATCAGACCCACTAGTAGCAGAAGAACTCTTCGCTTTCTTACTAGCACCATCTGCTTCCTGATTCTGATCCCATCTATTCCTTCTCTTCTGCACTGGAGCAGGACCATCAGCTTTTTCTCTCTCAACAACTTTACCCTTCTCTTCCTCTTCTTTCTTCTTCTTCGCAATCTCTCTCAAAGTATCTTCTTTCTCTTTAATCAATGCATTCTCCTTCATCACATCAGCATAAGTCCTAACAGAAGCATTAGGAGTCTTATCACCCATAGCAAAAGCATCATTTCTATCAGGAGAAATCATTCGATTCAATCTCCTCCTCCTATAATCATCTTCCCTATCAATAATCTTCTGAGATTTTGGAAACCCTATATCATTATCTTCTTCACCACCTCTAGGCATATCTTTCATGACAGATTTAGGAGCAGTATAAGAAGCAAGTTTTCTAGCTACCTCAGATTCACCAGGATCTTGGGTTTCTTCATCTTCAGTAACAGGGATTGAACGTTCATAACCCTCAAATCGATTATCACCACCATAAAGATCAACATCAAACGTAACAGACGTTAGAGAAGCAACTTGTTGCTCCATCTTCTTTCTCTCTTCTTGAGTTTTAGCAATCTCAGGGTCTAATGTCGACATGATTGAAGAAGCCCTAACTCTGAATAAAACTGTAAAATTAAACGAGACAAACTTAAAATCCTAACAAATCTTAAAAACAAAATCAAGTACTGAAAGGGAAACCCTAACTAATAACAAACAGGAATGAAAATTGAAAATTGAGAGAGCGAGGGAAAGAGAGAATCAGTAACGACCAACCTGTTGTTGAGTTCTCAGATCAAAATTTTCTTCAAATCCAACCCTTGCGCGGCTCGAAAAACACTTGTTTCTCTTACTAAAACTGGTTCTCAAGAGGTTCGGGAACCTTGCAACAAAAAAATGAGATTAGGGAACAATCGGTATAGGAGGGAAACAGTACAGGTTTCTTTGGGGAAATAAAGAAATTATTTGGCGTACAAAATTTGGGTGGAAACAAAAAATTTGGAAAATTTTGTTTCTTCCAAACACTTCAACCTTTGGGGTTCTTCTTCCTCTTGTTTCTCAACCAAAAATTCTGCGCGACCCCCGCCATACTCTGGCGACATCCACCTATAACGTCGGCGATTTGCACCACCAAGTTCGTCTTTTCTTCTTTTCTCTCTTTCTCTTTTTCTCCCCTCTTAATTTTCTCTTTTCTTTATCTTTTTCTTATTCGCCCTCTGTAAGTTCCGATGAAGGGGCTCTCCCCTTCAACGGAAACTCGTCCGATTTTTCAAACGAGAAGTCGTCTGGAAAACTAGACGAAAGGGTTTCGATGAAGGGTCTCTCCCTTTCGACGGAACTTAGAGAGACAAAGAGAGAGAAGCAGGGAGAAGGATGGAGAGAGGGAAAAAGGAGGGAGAGAGGAGAGAAAGACGAGAGAGAGATGTCGCCGGCCGTCACCGGCCAAAGAGCCAGCCGTCGACTCTCCACCGGTAACATGAGAGGTTGTGTTTGGCTAGTTTTTTTTTGCTTTTTCACCCTTAAAAATTTACACCCCGGATACTTTTCTTACTTCCCCAAATCACCCACCCTGGAATACTTGTTCCTCTTTTAACCGACTAAGGATGATGGTATTTTAAGACTCTATATTATCTATATTTTATGTATACTGGCGCATCTCCAATCAAAACTAAAAAAAATTACATTTGTTTTACTTGTAAAGTCTAAATTGAGTTTGTCTTTCATATATGCCACCATTTGATTCCTTTATTTAAAAGACATCTCTAATTCAACATGCTAAAAAGTATTTACAGCTAGCTGTCCATACATAAAAAGCCTTGCTACGTCAGACATCAAATGCCCTGTGAGAATAGGTCCCCAACTCAATCATGTTGTAAACAAATGTTCAAACAAGCCCAACTCTGCTCTAAACTGCAACCACGCAAGTCATTTTATCTTATGTACAGGTGTACTAACAAGTCTCAGCGAAATGGGCACCTGATAAAAAGCCCTACAGATTGACCCACTGGTCTTTACCTTAAATTTTCACTAACTTTTAACATCTCTTTGTCCTAGAAAAATGGTGTGCAAGTAAATCAAGGGGAGAACATAACAACTTCGACGGGGGCCAGATTAAAGCTCCGATCTAGGTTATAAGGGCCAGATCGAAAAAGTAAGAAATCAGAAGTAAGAACACATATTCTAGTCTAAAGGTCAAGTTCAGAATCCCAATCTAGAAATGTAGAGGTCTGAGTAACGCTTTCAGTCCAGAAATGCAATTTATCGCACTTGGAGCCTTTGGTCATAAAGTTTTGACAGTTAGAGCAGAGTATTGAGGTTGAAAATCAATGTCAAAAGTAAATTCAAGGAACATTACAACGTACACAAAAAGGGAAGTACAACAATAACAAAAGTAAAGTTCTTTATTTGTCATTAAAGGTTCTACCTCAGAAAAAATTACAGAACAAATGATTAGAGCAAAGGAAGACGAACTCTATTACATAAGAAATTAGAAGTACAAAGAAGATATAGAGAAGAAGAGTGCAGAGAAAAATTCCTTCATGCAAAAAGAAAGCAGAAGCAGAGGAAATCAAAGAGCCTTATGAGGACCAAAGGACCTGATCGAGACATTATAATGTTGGAGATCCTTGTCAGCAAACCCTATAACAACACAGAGGGTGTCCTCTAAAATCTGCTTATATCACGTTAGTAAAAAAACAAAAAGGAGAAAAAACATGAGACGCAAAGGTGGAGCCTAGTTCCTAGTTAACTCTTCCACCACCACCAGTGTTGTGGGAGACATAGTCTCTGACAGATAAAGTCGCCAGTGCAGAAGTTTGGTCTACTACAGACGTCGACTTTAGTGAAAAGACAAGCTAGGTTAGCATAGGTCCCTCTAGTGGGTCTCAAACTTAGCCTAGGTCCCTTCAGTAGTTCGGTAAGATGTCGTGAACAGTCGTCGCATGATAATCGAAAAAAAAATCTTTGTTAAACGCCATGAACGAAGACCAGAGTTCATAAGGCTTATAAAAAGGGAAAAAATTACAAGGATGATAAAGGGTCGAGAAGAGATAAATGATCGCCACGAGAACGAAGGAGGATCAATTTGGAGAATTTATAGGGTAATAATCCTCCTAGTAAGAAAAAAACTAGTTCAAGAACGCGCGTTAAGTGCAAATCCTATCCCGAAGTAACTATGTGACAAACAAGCATAAAACTCAATCCACCAGAATACGAATAGACGCAAAGACTTAAGGATATCCTCTATAGAAAAGGGACGTGAATCGTTGGACAAAGGTGTTGCAGTGCCAAAAGAAAATCTACTGGGAGGTTTGAATTTAAGGAGTTGACATCTAACACTCTACCCTGCCAGAGACCCTGAATTTTCTGTCCCCGAGAAGAATCAAAGACAGATACACTGACCAATGCCTCTTGCTCTGCCTAAGGTATGACTCATTACTTTATAAATTAGAATTACAGTTAATAATGTAAATTCTGCTTATGACTAACGATGACAAATGAATGAAACATCAAGTTATTTCACTTCTTAGCATCTCTTCATCCTGCTAAGGAGCGGGAGGTCTCGTACTGCATAAATATTGGTTAGCCCTGACCATTCAAAAAAGTCAAATAATTGACTTGGGTGGCACGTGCTAGATTCCTGGATAGGCACGAGCCTGACCTTTATGAAACCAACAAGGAAATGAACCATAAAGATTTATACCACTTGAGCCCTGACGTGGGAGGACGTGAGCTTGTTAAACCTTGAGCTCTGTCATGACTTAAATGTTAGCAAAATGGTGAATCTGAGTCACTTCTAGAATCAGAACAATTGAACGGGAAGTTTGAAGAAGTATGCTTGACACGATCTCTGCTTTGCCTGAAAGAAATGTCGGTTACGCGAAAGCCAAATAACAGAATAGTTGTTTGCCTTATATCAACATACAACCATTTGTGTTATGATTAGAAACTTTCTATCAACGACCCCGCCAATGTGGCCTCCTTTAACTTGGTGATTCACCATCGCCATGCAAATCTATATAAACAACACAAGTTTACCCAGAAAAATGATTTGATCTTACACCTTTCCATTATTGACTTAATTACAATCTGCAACATTGTACTGATTTGAGCGTGTATTTGTCTTGGCAGGCATGCCCATCTCTTCACCGCGACATGGAGGGACCGTGACGGGAAGGTATAAAGATGATTTTCAGGACATTTGTGGGAAGCTACTTTCTGACATCATCGGATTCTCTAAAAAATTATCTTTTGTTGTTTTTCACTCTGAAACTAATGATTGTTTTTTCTTCTCCAAAATTTGGAATGTTCAAAGCCCAATGAGTGTCCAAGTGCAAGCAAGGAGTAACATCTTCCTAAAAATTTGTCCCATATGAATGCGCTAATGTATACTGGCTGATGGACTAATATCTGTCCACAAATGCCAGTATATCTGATTCCCACCATTAGCTGATGGACTAATATCTGTCCACAAATGCCAGTACACGATGAGTCTGGTTGTAATTTAAGAGTTTTGAAGATTTAAACCCTGATCTCTCTAGTAGATATATACATATATTACCAGGGACGAAACCAGAATTTTTGTTAGAGGGGGGCCGAACTATTCTAACCATAAGATAGAGACTTCTCCAATAAATTTATCTTGTCTCGTATTACGATTTGAAAGACAACGAATTTTGGGTAATTAGAGATCAAAGTTTGGATGAGTCGAATTGATTTTTCTTTATAATTTGATACTATATAAATTAACAAATAACAAAGAAATTTATATAAGTTAACAATTGACCTATCTAATTTAGAGCAACAACATATGTGGCGGACTGGCACTGGAAGTTAAAGATATTTGATTAGGTTATTAGATTGGAAACTCGGAATATTGTTGACGATAGAAAAATTGGATGGATAGGAAATTAAGTTGGGATTGGGTTTGTGGAATAAAGGGGAGGGGCCAATATACTTTAAGGAGGAAGGTTAAGTCCGTGCATGCATGGATTGTGATATAAGGGGGCATGGCCCCTCCTGACACTTATGTAGTTACCAAGGGCGGAGCCAGGATTTGAAATCACACCTGACTAGCCTAAAATTGCTATAAAATAAATGGTTAAAAAGGAATTTTTTGTTTTCGTGGATCTATCGTCTGAAAAACGTAAGTTTAGTGTACTTACAATTGGTTAACTAGGTGTTGGAAAATTGTTTATATAATAAATAATTTTTTATTTGAGTGAAATTAAATCTAATGGTTACTTGTGAAAAGACACAAGTTATGGGAAGTCACAACCCAAATGGAGGGACATCTTGTGGATTTGTAGAGTCATGAGTAACTCAATAAATACTCAATTTGATTTCTCTTTTGCATATATAAGTTTTGGACAACCTTTAGTATATTGTGAAGACAAAGTTGAGTAGTCTAGAGTCGTCAATGAGAGCATAGTAACTGGAAAGTTCGATGGAGCGTATAGAATTGTAGTGGTTCTTTCTATACGACGCGATCGTTGTATCTTGGGAGACAAATGTCTATAGAACCGTTAGCACCAATGCGGGGACATGATTGTCTTAAGATTGTTGGTTTTGGGGTTTACGGGTTCGATTCTTGAACTAGTTTAGACTCCGAAATTATATATGATACATGCAATCCGTTGAACTTCCCGTGGATCTTAGCACTTCTTAAGGATTGTTTTATGAGAATTGTATTTTCTAGAATAATGATTTGATTCTTTTGACTGAAGTTGGAAACGGAGACGAGGGTTAAAAGGAACATGATTCAGTAACCAAGATCAGTTTACATGAATTTATACATTCTTTTGGGGGTTCCTTAATCTACAGAAACCAACTAGATGGATGCACTACTCACAGCATAGAATACAAGGTCGAATGATTTCCAGATTATTTTCGGTGGATTAGTGTATATTCATGGAGAAATTCAAGTGATGGGTGATGGTTGTTAAATTTTAAGATGTTGGAAGGGGTACTTAAACTATTGCTCTAACCCCACATCCGCTGACCAACAGGTGCTCAAGTATTTATCTAAGTAACTGAATGTGCCTTTACACAAAAAGACACAAATATTACACACAAATGCAGGACCCCCTTTCTTAAGCATATATCAATCTTTGTCGAAAAGTAGAGTTGGCGGATTAATTTTCAAGTACTACAATGGCGTCAATAGAACCTATAAATTGACAAAGTAAAATGAATATTGAAACTCACAAGGAGAGAAGACAAGTGAACGTGAAAAGGATATAAATAGGCATACAAGAAATGGCAAAAAAGTTTACTGTGTTCTTTGCAAAAATTGCCGAAAGAGTTAAAGATACTGTCTTCCAAAAGTAATGATTTTTGGGTACGATAACTATCTCAACAAATAGCGCACACATATGATGAGGAAATGTAAGATATTTTGAAGTTTACACACAGTTTGGTTTTAAAAACATATGAAAGGTATGTTGATTCTCGGAACATTACTTATGAGTTTGGCTAGCCTACGGTGATCATGCTCTTAATTTTGGTTATTAGTAGGTGCAAACTTTAGTTTGGCTTCCAAGTATGTGCCTATGGCCTGTGTGAGTGCAGCAGCAAACTCCTTGGTGACCAAGTGTACCCAGAGAAAGGAACGGTTGCTTGCTCTGTAGTTTTACACGATTGGACTTTTACCTTAACCCACTTTGCTTACATTTATGCTTCCAAATCTGGTTTTGACAAGTCTAAGATGATTGAGAAGCTTTGGACGTGAGATTTCATGGAAGTCACAACCCAAATGGAGGAACATCTTGTGGATTTGTAGAGTCATGAGTAACTCTATAAATACTCAATTTGATTTCTCTTTTGCATATATAAGTTTTGGACAACCTTTAGTATATTGTGAAGACAAAGTTGAGTAGTCTAGAGTCGTCAATGAGAGCATAGTAACTGGAAAGTTCGATGGAGCGTATAGAATTGTAGTGCTTCTTTCTATACGACGCGATCGTTGTATCTTGGGAGACAAATGTCTATAGAACCGTTAGCACCAATGCGGGGACATGATTGTCTTAAGGAAAGAGTGACCACTCACCTCGATCAAACAAGATAAGTTTTTCGTTTTTATATTTATACAATCTTATAGTGTCATATTATTCGTTGTCAAGAATCGAACCCGTAAATCTCAAAACCAACAATCTTAAGACAGTCATCGTTAATCATATAATCGGGTTTGGTTTCTTGAAATGTAAAATGCTTATCATTTATGGTATGCCCCTGTTCCAACATAAATGCCTTTGACTCAATGTAATGTGTTGCTTCTAATACATCAAACAGAGACGTGTACAACTTGTACTTTGTTTTTGAGTCTAGTAACATCAACCCTCTTCCATGTTCTTTACTTTCTATTTATTCTGATTAAAGTCTCTGATCTTTATGAATTTCTTACTGAAATCCATTATATAGTTGCGAGATGTCGGTCAAAACCGATAAATTCCAACATTGGCATTATTGACAGTAATTTTGAATTAGTTTTTGTAGGATGGTTGTTTTATACCTACATGCATTTAAAATTAGGCAATTGTCTAGTTTAGTCTGCTTAGGAGCCTAACATTTGGAACCTCATGTTATATGATATGAATCTGCACTTTTATGTCTATTTTTACTGAAAACAATTTCAGACTTGTGCAAGATTGCAAGTCCATTACGTTATAAGAACAGTTAGATGACAATATGTCATTAATGGTGTGACATGCTTTCTCATAAGATCTTGTTAAGTATCCTCGCATAATACCGCAGTAGGCTATAGTTCTTTAAAGTCTCTGAAATACAATAAGAGACTTCACCGGCTGTATATGGCTATTGAATTTATTAGTAACGGACTATCCAAACTTAGTAATTAATTATGTGGTTGTTATGATTATTAACCTGTGAGTATGTGGCATGAACCATCAAAGAAGGAAAGTGCTGGATAGTCACATGGCGTATTGGAGTAATCTAGTACTGTTTGGATTGGAATAGACCCATCTTCTCATATTAGATGTAGAGGAATTGTTTTTAGAGGCAGACGTTTGAGAGGGTCATAGAATAATACATATTGGGTTAATCTTCTATTAGGAAATCTGTAGGAGATGATGGGTTCGACACTTGAAGCATGTGGTGATAGTTATCTCATATATAGTAACAAAATTATAATACAAAGTGATTAGACAAGAGAGAAAAAACAGAAAGAATGAGGGAATATTCTAAGGAATTAAAGTAAATGGACAATAAACTCCATCGGGTGCAAACAAAAGCAGAATCCGTGGCAAATCTTCATACATTTACAAAAGAAAAAATAAATCAATAATTTGAACGTTTTAGAAGAAAATCATGGAGAAAGACATGGCACCTATTCATATATCAAAGAACATGAAGCTTCAATTAAGAGGTGTGATGTAATGATTTCATTGGAAGAAGTCAGTATATAGGTGGGGAAGTTTGAATTACTGTTTCAAATCATTCCCTAACTTGTTGATCCTTGTGAGTGTATAAGAGTTACATGGATTTATATCCAAAGCCTTTTACATGGTGTAATGCCGTCAGAAAGTCACAAGCACTCCAAGCTGATGTTTATGCACTTCACTGAGTTGTTGTTGCTTTGTTTTGAAAGCGGACTTGAATTTTTATGCAAGCCTTGCATATTCATGATGATGAAGAAGGAAATCATCAAGAAGAAGATGATCACCTCTTTCCTTACTAGGACCATCGAACATCTGTTGTTTGGAATTGGATTGTATTTTCTCATAGATAATTCAAATTTGGCAGTACACCCAAGTACAATGGCAAAATATCTAGTCCTAGTTTCACCATTAAAGTGAAGAATACTAGAGACCCATCTAAACAGTGAACCATTTTGGAAATGATCTCACTGTGGGGGTTTTACGAAAGAAGAGTGTTTAATTAGCCTAAATTCTCGTATAGGAGAATAAGAATCTCAAGTGATATCCACTTTGTTTAATTAGCCTAAAATTCGTCATAGTTCTCTAACATGATTTTTTCGTAAGACAGACTCAATATTCTTCGATGAATTTTGGTTTCATGACTTATTGAGAGTCATGAAATGTGGGGGAAGTGTGGAGTTATGATATGTCATTGTTGCTTTCCCATGAAAAATTGTATGCTGGATTTATAGACGATTTTGTTTGTTTCAGATATGGTATATCATAGTTGTTTTCCAATGAATGTTGAGAAATAATGTGTGGAATGAGATCCGATTTTGATTAATTCGAGAATGATATATAAGATATATATCTTGTTTGGTTGTTGACTACAAACAATAGTATCCCAGTGTCTTAGTTTTATAAAACTAAATGAATGTCCAACCAGTTGTCGAAATCCACATAACATAGGAAAGATGAATTTCTTAGAGGATATTCGAAAATAGAATATGATATATGTTTCGACAAAATAGTACCATAAAATAGTAGGTCATGGTATATGCGTCGACATAATATTATCCTTAAATGATTGCTCTATACAGTTTGATAAACTAGATCAACTAATGCATGCATATAAAGTTGAACGACAATCTAAAAGGATCCAATTAGAAAAGGTGTGTCAATCGCGAGCAATTATCATCAAGGGGAATGGGACTATTGCCTAAGTAAATGAGTAAAGTCATAACGGAAACCCAACCTAGTTGACTGGAGATCCCAAGATATAGGTTCAATGGGAAACTGAAGTTATATACTGACTCGCCAGTAACACTGAAAGAAAATATTCTCTTACCCATTCCTATGATGAATCAGTGTTGCCTGTAATGAGTGAGGATAAGGTTATCTTTTAATGATTCCTATAATTTAGAATTATTTTCTCTAAATGGGGTATAACAGGATACCTTTAATAGGAGATCACCTATATGAGTGTGAACTGGTGCCGGTTCCGTGAGAAGGTCGTAATGGCAGACTTCTCTAAAGCGCTCATGAAACCCGAGAATGTTCAAGGCCGAAATGAACACAGCCGAGAACTAAAGGTTATAAGGAGTATCATGTGTGATAGATACTGCATCGGTTTACAGTTCACAGGACCCAGTTCAAGACATAGTTCACTAAGGTCCTTGTAAATCCGGTATCTATTCACTACGGAAGATTCAAAGCCAAAAGCTATCTTTCCCGATGCATGGTATCTCCTGTTATGCTCTCATATGTATGTGTGTATGTATGTCTGTCTGTCTGTTTGTCATCTGTCTTTTGTGGGTAATTTCACTCATGTGGGGGATTGTTGGAAAATTGTTTATATAATAAATAATTTTTTATTTGAGTGAAATTAAATCTAATGGTTACTTGTGAAAAGACACAAGTTATGGGAAGTCACAACCCAAATGGAGGGACATCTTGTGGATTTGTAGAGTCATGAGTAACTCTATAAATACTTAATTTGATTTCTCTTTTGCATATATAAGTTTTGGACAGCCTTTAGTATATTGTGGAGACAAAGTTGAGTAGTCTAGAGTCGTCAATGAGAGCATAGTAACTGGAAAGTTCGATGGAGCGTATAGAATTGTAGTGCTTCTTTCTATACGACGCGATCGTTGTATCTTGGGAGACAAATGTCTATAGAACCGTTAGCACCAATGCGGGGACATGATTGTCTTAAGGAAATAGTGACCACTCGCCTCGATCAAACAAGATAAGTTTTTCGTTTTTATATTTATACAATCTTATAGTGTCATATTATTCGTTGTCAAGAGTCGACCCCGTAAACCCCAAAACCAACACTAGGTAAATTAGAGAGCATGTATCCTAATATTTTTCGCCGAAAGTCAATCAATAATTTAGAACGCTAAATTTTTTATTAACCTTAAGAACAATGGATTTTTTAACAAAGATTTAAACTGCAGAGATTATCGTTAATGTAATTTTGTCATCCTTATGAATCCATGGTAAATGTAGTACAATCTTGTTTCATTAGTGGCATATAGTTTTGATTAAAGCGTAAAAGAACCAATGCAGCGAGATTAAAACTGAAAGTTGACAAAATTGATCTTCACACATCTATCTGCCTAATCTACTACTATTTTTTATTAGTCTTGATTGATCTTAGTAAATATTACAATGTAAATATATAGTAATTAATATTTATTCGTATTAAATTATGGAAGAAAAATCGTATCTTGTGAGAGTTGAAACTCCGAACACAAATCAAATTTTCAATTAGTAAACTACAACTTTAATCAACATTAATATTATTTCAAATAATAGAACTTGTAAAAAAATTAGTTATAAGTGTAAAAAACACTTTTCTTATAAAAAAAAAACTTAAAATTGAGGGTGAGATTTGAACTTAAACCTCATGTGACTGAGGTAAGTGTTTCACCACTAAGCTATTTGCTACTTTATATCCATATCTTTGAGATACCTGGTAAAAACATCCCAGGCTGCATCTTACTTAGTGATTATCATCTTTAAGATTTTGTGAAAACCATCCCTGGCTGGTCTCCAAGTACCTCCGCCTGTGGTAGTTACGTCCCTGTATGATACCTGGTGAGTACACGATGAGTCTGGTTGTCATTTAAGAGTTTTGAAGATTTAAACCCTGATCTCTCTAGTAGATATATACATATGTTACCATCCAACTCAATTGTATATATATATATAGTAGAGAATGATCTGGTTTTATCATGGTCAGAGTCAAAACTTAAAAACGAGCGAGGGAGAGAGAGGGAGCGAATGTGGTTTTATCAAGGTGAAAGTTGAGTTAAAACGAGAAAAAGGAGAGACCGAGAGACTAGTCACTAGAGAGTAGAAAGAATCTTAATATCTCAAGCAGGCCCAGTTCGCTATTTCCCGCCTTCACTCTCATCTCCATTTTCCCTCCCACCAAAACCCTAACAAAGCTCCAACAATGGCTAAGAAACAAGTAGCATCCGATCATTCAACATCAGACCCTAAGAAACGAAGACGAGTCGGATTCTCCAATATCGGTGAGTTAACTCAGACCCATAACTCTTTTCCTCTTCAATCTTCATTGTCACACCATAAACCCTAGTTTTAACTTCCTACCCCTTTACAGATGCTGGAGTCGAGGCTAACGATTGCATTGAACTTTTTTTGGGTATGTTAATTGTGTTCATTTCAGCTACAATTTATGTATTTATCTTGACATGAAGATTCAAAATTTGTTCCCGGACTCTGTTTTGTAGTTTCTAGAAAGAGAGAGGTTGATGCTACAGATAGCTTCTCGTTTGAAGCTGTCGATCTTAACCGGTTTTTCGGCGAAGATGGACGCATATATGGGTACAAAGATTTAAAGGTCTCATCCTAAATTTCTTGTTGAGCATGATTTTTTTATTTTATTTAATCTCATTATAATTTAAGAAGAGTCTCTTGGTACTGGGTAGGATTTGTTTCACTTTTAAGGGTTTCTCAAGGCTTACCCGAAAACTAAATGTTAATATCTGTAGTTCCTTTCTTCGATATAGACCTATTGGCGAGTTATTTTAGGGGTGGAGTTCGATTTGTAGACCTAAGTGTAATGTAGGTTAAGATTGCTGCAACATGGGATTGATGGGCATTTAGAACCTTGATCAGAGTAGACAGTATTTAGGATGTACGGACTACGGTGTGACCATTTAAGTCATTCCAACCGGCAGTCCCACGTCAGGTCTACGAAATGTGGAATGTTTAGGTGATGGGTTAGATGCAACCAGTTCTTTACGCTTGCAAGTTGTAAGGTACTGTTGCGCGTCTATTAGAAGTCACTTAGGGTTCAGGCCATATTCGGATTTCTGTTAAATTTGTCAACTTTAAATTTAACATTTGATTTAGTGATATGTATCTGAATGATAAGATAGTGGCTATGTAATAACAGATAGAGGCCTAGAGGGTACAATGCATGTCATCATTTTTTTAAAATGTGCGTAAACAAAGAATTGTGTATTTGATTCAAGCACAAGAAACGATGCTAATCTACACAGTCGTGGCTGCTGCATTGTCTTCTCTGTGAAAATGTTTCTTTTTTTTCTGTCACGCTTGAGTGTCTTTACATTTCACCGTGTAGTTTTCTCATCTTTAAACACATCTGGTGCAGATCAACATTTGGTTGAGTAGCGTATCATTTCATGCATATGCTGATATTATGTTTCAGAGTTCATCCGATGTAAGTTTTGCTTACTCTTTTTACTTTTTCACTAGGATTAATTTAACCTGTTACTCAGGGAAGACGAAAAACTCGGATCGAGCTTTTCTTTGAGTTGGTAGTTAGTCTTTCTCCTTCACCTCCAGAGCATAGTTAGGTTTAAGTCCACGATTTTCTTAGTCCTCAAAAACAGCATGTTTTGCGAATTGACTTTTAATTTTTTTCTTCTTCTGCTGTTGACATAATATTTTAATTACCTTATGTAAGGGAGGCAAGGGTATCACAGATCTGACCGCTGCTCTTCAGGTACCCATCTATAATTTAACTTTATCCATTCTAGTGTTTTCTAGTCTTTGCATTCGTACTAAATTGTTCTCTTCAACAGTCAATATTTGGCGAATGTCTCATCAAGTCAAAAGATGATTTTCTTGAAACTTTCTCCAGAGACAGTCACTATATCAGGTACGCTTTATTGCTTTCACTGTCACAAAGTGGCTTATACATTTGCCGAGCAAACAGTTGGTTATATTTCTCTTATTCTGAAGGAAAATATAATTTTCTGAATTCATGGGTGCAATTGTGTTCAGAAATGTCATCTCAAATGGAGAAGTAATACATTTTGAAGCTGCCAAGGAACAGGAAAATGAATGTAATACTCAGTTGGAAGCCGTGGTGGGTTTTGTATATTATCTCTCAGTGAACTACTATATAGCAATGCCAATTGATTGAAAATGAGACAAATTCTGAACGAACAATATCAATGTCTTTTCCAGTAGTCTAGAGTTAGTAAGTTACTAATGGTCATAATGGTTGTCCATCTATAGTTCATGGAATAGGATAATCTTCTTATGTCACTTGAAACTCTGGAAGACCATTGTATCATTTCACCATTTGGAATTTATCAGCAATCTCCGACCATGCGCCCCCTAATTATGCATATCATTGTATTATAGAATATAGACATGCCGCATGCTAATAAACTTGTTGACTGATGATTATTACCTCTTTCCACAGCGTCAGGTTGTTCGTCTTCCTGTAAATAACATTCTTGTGGGGGAGATCTATAGTCGGTTGGTGCCACTGGTGCTTCTTCTTGTTGATGGTGATTGACTCTGTCGCGTTCCTGTTCTGCTATTCTTATTTTCCGTTTTCAGCCTGTAACCCCAATTCATAACAATTAACAAGTCAAACTAGTTTTTGCTTATTTATTGTCTCAGGCAGCAGTCCTATTGATATAACTGATTCAAAATGGGAGATATATGTCATGGTTCAGAAAACAGATCAACAAGGAGATTCTAATGTCAAATTGCTTGGCTTAGCAACTGTTTATCGGTTTTACCGTTACCCAGACAGTTCGCGTTTGCGGATTAGTCAGGTAATTCTCTTTTATATGACGTGATCGGGTACAAGTAAACATGGATTGACAGATGTTCCTGTGTAGTACTTTTGCGTGTTAGACTCTCAGATACTTGTGTTGGATAACTCCAGTCACTTTAGTAGGTATAGTGTGAAAGTATATGTACATCTTGTCTGAACTTGCACAAAATCACGTTAGACCATAAATTATCGCTCAAAGTTGATGTGATTTGTGTATGGTGGATGAAAAAAAAACGAAAGTTATATAAGGACTATCACTATGACACACACACATATGCAAATTTACGACTCAGTCACTATGTTTTTGACCTACACTTGTGGACGTTGTACTCCAAATCGAGTAACTTATTTTCTTGATTAGTAGTCTGATGTCAGTTTGATTTAATGGCAGATGCTAGTATTGCCACCTTTCCAGGGCCAAGGTCACGGCCGTTACCTCTTGGAAGTACTTAACTCTGTTGCAATATCCGACAACGTTTATGATATGGCGATTGAAGAGCCATCTGATTATCTCCAGCATGTTCGGACCTGCATAGACACACTTCGCCTACTTGGTTTAGACTCAGTCAGAGCAGCAATTAGTTCAGTTGCTTCGCATTTGAAACAAGAAAACTTATCGAAAAAGAGTTCCAAATTCGAATCCGACCCACCTTCAGCTATAGTTGAAGATGTAAGGAAAACTTTTAAGATCAACAAAAAGCAGTTTATTCAGTGTTGGGAGGTTCTCATTTATCTTGAACTTGATCCGCAAGACCACAAAGGCATAGAAAACTACAGAACCCTGATTTCAGATCGTACTAAAGCTGACATCTTAGGGAAAGATGCTGGAACTGCAGGAAAGCAAGTAATTGAAGTCCCTAATGATTATGATCATGAAATGACATTTGTTATGTTTCGACCAAGAGGAAGCGTAAAAACAGTTGGCATTGAGAATGAAGTTAACCAAAATCAGACAAGTCAAGAGGAACAGTTGAATCAAGTAATCGATGAACGAGTCAAAGAAATCACTGAGATAGCAGAAAAGGTAAATTTGCATCGAGGGTAATGTTTTTTTTTTAGTAGTCTTGTTTATGTAGGCAAACATGTGATTCGTCGGTGAGTGATTATATTGGAAATAGAGGAGTTCAGATGGTTTTGATCAATTTATGTGCTTGTATTTCCTTTCCAATATACATGTTTCTCTGATTACATGTACTAGTAATGAATTTCATATTATACTATACTTTCTTATTTATGTTGAAGAAGGCTCGAATTTGCGCTTTATTATTCTGTGTAAGTATCTGCAGGATGTTGTTTTGGATTGTTATTATTCATCATCTGAAGGCATAAATTGATCAAAGTGGGCCTGTAACAAGATAACAGTAACACATGGAACGCCTTTAGGTCAAAATCAGAAGGCTTAGGGTGGGAAACTGGTCGGGTGGGATGCGCGTGCAGGTTCCTCATCGGCTCTGCCTGCTGATCATTGGGGTAGCCTGTTGGGCCCGGGCAGTTCAGAAAATTTGAATGCCATTGTCGGTGCCTCAAACATTTCTGTCTTTCTTTATTATTTGATAATACCTGTCGCCTATTGTGCGGATGATTTTCTCATTTCGAATTGAGTGAGGCTGGCCCCCCTGGGAAGGCTTTGGGGAACCTGTCCCCCGATCTCTTGCGGAAAACGAGGCGGCCTTGTACAGGCAATGGTTCCCCCTGTCGGCTCAGGAACAGACTTCAGGTGGGGCGGCTCTACCGCTCGCCCGCTTCCGCT
>BEHA01000531.1:262685-298615 GCA_002897215.1 Eschscholzia californica subsp. californica
GGGGGGGGGTCAATAAGAATTTTGATTTCTCAAAATGAGGGGGCTTTCAGAGAAAGAGGGTAAGGAAGAGATAACTATTGTCATTGCAGGGGGATGAGGAAGAACAACAAATTTGGTCGAATAAATGGTTCAATTCGATCCTTCCAACTTTTTAAAGGTTTCACGATAACGTACTAAGTTTACCAGTTTGGTAGGTTATTCACATGGTCGGAAGGAAATTTTCCAGATCTTATAGTTCAGTCACTGAAAGATGCTTCCTACTCATCATCACGCACATCTTTCCTATTGGAAGCATGGCCTGAACCGGCAATTTTTTCATAATATTAATGTATGTAGTTGTAGGATATTGCCGGTTTCTCAAGCTCCATCTAGGGCAGCTTGGTCTAGGTCTAAAACGCTCTAACACGAGCAATGTAGCAGCTCGGGCGTCGATAGGTGCTCAAATAAGCATTTTTGCTCCTATGCTGGACAATGGGTGCGAACAAACTCTCTCGGTCACAAGTACCTGCCACGCAGGTTCCTACTTGTGTACTACTTGTTGGACAAACTTATTATTTATACTTTTAATAACCTAAATTCAATAACCATAGATTCAACCTGCTGAATCGAACCTGAGACCTCTAGGTGTTTAGATTTTACCCCAACACGGGCAACCAAGTATTGACGCCGGTCGCCCCATCTCCATTCTTGCTTACCCCAAGTAATAACCATGTGCGCCCCTATAACTTCCCCAAAGTGAAAACCCCCCAAACCTCACTTCGCTCGCTCCCCCTCTATTTTCTTAGAATTTGGAACTGTTCAATTTGGCTGTGAATTTCAGGTACCCCCATTTTCTTTTCAACCTTAAACCCTGATAATTTTAGTTCTAGGGTTTTCAAATGTTGTATCTCTGTTGTTCAATGACACCATTTCTTACGGTACACGATTTAAGTTCTTCAAGGATTGTTATCGACTCTCTTAGCCTTGTTTTTACAAAATTAATTTTTCAATTGAAGTTCTTTTTTCTTTAAAGTGATTAATGGCTTTCATATTCACTACTGATTCGCCTCATCTTTGGTTGCCCAAGTCCTCTCTAGGGTTTTAATTATCATATTTTCAATTGATTTCAATAGAGTTTAAGATGGTTAAAGTTTTGGGTTGTTGGTTTTGAAACCCTTTGAAATTGAACTTGTCAGGTTCTAAGTTCCTAATCTTTTGAGGAACTTCTTTATGGGTTTCCTACAAAAATTTCGAAAAGAAATTGAGAATGAGTTATGAAGGATTTTTTGATTAGGTTATTAGTTTCCCATTGATAGTTGAAGTTTGAGTTATATGCATTATGAGTGGCAAACTTAGTTGAATCCTATTCAGTTTGAGCCTCATAACCGAAATAAGTAATTTAGTATTGTATGTAGATTCTAGTAGGCCTCGTGTCAATTTAGTGTTGGTCGAGTGGTTTATTCGTGTTTTGATTGTTTAGAGACGAATAGCATGATGTTGTTTATGGAGATAAGAAAACAAGTTATTCATCTTTCTTGTAAATCCATAAGGTAGAGACGCATTTAATTACAATAAACGCAAGTTTGCCTCACACCCATAATGACCATCCTCATCTTACGAAATTGCATTTTTACGGACTTGAACATAGCTTGAGAACTCAAAGTCTCAAAGTGAATGCTGATATAAAGGTTCTGTTGTTTCTTATTTCTCTTGTCATTCATAACACTGATGTAGACCTTGTAACAAATAGGCTTAGAGTTTTTGTATTCTCTAGGTTCAATGGAAGGATGTGAGAATGTGCTGGAAGCAATATTTGAAGAGGAAAATATAGAAGAATATCAAGATGTTGAGATGGTCGATTCTGAGGTATTAGAAGAAGGAGAGTGCAGGGAGCAGATTGGGCACTTGGAGTTGACAAAAAGTGGTGGTGACCAAGATGATAAAGTAGTACATCAAGAATCTCACAGCAAGAATCGTAAACGTAAGGCAAGGAAAAAAAAGAGCAAGAAGACTGGCCCGGCAACAAATATCACAGACATTAATAAGTAAGTTCTACTTTTACCTTGCTTCAGAATCTTTTTGTTCGTCCCAACCACAAATAAATGGGAATAAGCTTATGATGGATTACTATAAGATAAGACTAAGAGAATTATTTACGTACCCGTTCATTTTCTTGAAAGTCGGATTTAGCAGTTTGAAACGACCAATTTATCATATTTGTTACTGATCCAATTTTGATTAGTTTGTGGTTTGCTTTTTTGTAGGTTTGTTATAGATACTTGTCGACGCTTGAAGGAGAGGAAACCTTACTTGGTATGGAATGCTGTAGGTTGTCTTGGTGTTTCGGCTTTGAGTGATCTTGTAAAAGAGGTTAGATTTCTTGTATTCTCCTTTTATATCTCCTGATAATGAGTGATTTGTTGTCACAGTAACGTTTTGCAAGTTAAATTTTATAAGATTAGTTGAGATGGGTACCCAAAATATAAATACGGTTTTCTAAAGGTGCTGTATCACCTCTGAAAAAATGTAAATCATTGTGCAGTTCGTAAGTTCCCTGACTTCCATTTGGCAATTTTGAATCTTTTTGCCATTATCCTTTATTCCTTTGATGTTTATTTCATCTTTATTTCAACCAGTGAACAAGTTCTGTACCCTGTTATGTTTTCAGTTGTAGGTTTCAAATTTTGGTACTTTCATCTGAAAAATGAGATGTATTGCATCCTGCAAAAACAGTGGCATATTACGAAAGCGATGCAGCTTTCTTTTCGTTAGCATTCTTCGATGTGAGTGCGAGTATTTTGTTATGGAAATCGTGAGTGCGAGTAATGACCAACCCCACCCACCCACCATTCATTGGGTTAAGATAATAACTGGTATATCTTGTGTTGTAGTATATACTTCTCTCAATTACTTAGATTTCATATCATCCTATCGAGCGATTTAATACTTAATCCTAGGTGCAAGAAAAAAAATGTAGCATATTCTTCTTCTTGTTAATTTTTAGTTTTCTTTTTCTCATCTGATTGTGTTTATTCCAGACACGTAACTACAATATAGATAAAATCAAAAAGGCGTGCGCCGTTCTCTTGTTTCATTTTCATTTTTAAGCTACGGTACACTCAAAATTGTAGGCTTTAAAGTTATGGTAGCATATTTTATCATGTTCATGGGGAGAAAGAAAGATGACGAAGTTGGATAGCTACTGTTTTGAGTCGGACTTATGCTTTCTACATTCTCTCCTGGATGCAAGTGGATATAATGTTATTTGATTATATCTTGCCTATTATATTATACAAGTACATGATTTCTTAAAATTTCATCCCGTCCCCTGAGTTCGACTAATGAGCCTGATTCACAATGGTTTCTGAAGGGAGGATCTCTTTTTTCTTTTCTAACAAAATCTAATCATACAGCCAATATTCGTCTAATTGAAACTTCAAAGTTGCAGGTTGATGCAATTCAAACTTGTGGAGGTCAGATGACAGCCGATGGCAAGCGCTTTCGTACAGGTGGTGGCATATTATGGAGCATTTTAAAGATACGCGATCCAAATGCATACAAAGAAATAATGACCAAAGGCAAAGAATTCGAGGTATAATACTCCCCATAGATCCTCAGTTTGTATTACTTTTATTCCTGTTTACTATCTCGGTCATCCCGATAAAATTTATATCTCAATGGTTTATTCTCTCATGAAGTTTCTGGTTGTGTTCTTGAATCACCGCAGAAGCAATTCAGACCACAAAACGTAAAACAAACACAAGACAAAAGCAAAGAGCCCGTTTCAACTCAACAGACTGTGGGATCGTCATTTGGTTCAAAGGTTGACCAAGTTGTTTCGGATGGTTCTGAGCTCACACCTCCGGTAAAGAACGGCATTGAAAGTTCCAATACTAAAGGAGAACGATTATCTGTTATGAATAGGATAAGAGTGCCTGTATCGTACGATGACTTGCTTGGAGAGGAAGATTGAATGCAAAACGAGTCTTCTTTATCATTTTTGAAAACCAAAAATAAATTTATCTGATTTGAGTTTAACAGGATTTTAGTCACCAGGGATTTGAAAAAAGAAATTTACTGGGGAGCTTTTTTGAGGAAAAAGAAGTGTTCTTTTGTGTGTGTGGGGGGTGGGATTAGAAGTATATATATTTACTTTGTAGGATGAGAAAAACATTTATGGAACAATAATTTGTGTTTTTTAGCTTACTCGGGGTTCTCGTGATCTCGAATTTTGAGTTCACATGAATTTTCTTAAGATTTCAACTATAAATATGATGCAACTCACTGATCATTATAAATATAAACCTCACCCCACTGTCAAAGTCATGGTATTATAACCTATGTTCTTTTGATCAGGTTTCTTTTTTTTTCCATCACATTGGTCGTAGTTTTTCAGGATATCGATTTATGCCTACTTGTTTTTATACCCCTTCAGGTTCGAATTCTGGATAGTTTTACGTGTAGGATTTACATATACAACAAATAGCACTGCAAAGAGCGAATTTCTTATTTGTCATCTTCTTCTTGTTCTTAACGCGGTCTACTAGTGCAACTCCACCATGTTCCTTCAGCCACGACCACCTTTACGACTTTACTACTGCTCCTTTACAGTTTACACGGACTAACTGTCTTCCTATGTTATCCATCAAGCTCGATCATACTAACTTTTTCTTTTGTTTATCCATCAAGTTTGATCATACTAACTTTTTCTTTTGTTGAAACGGCCGTATTACTTCTTGACTTAGAAAAAGCAAATATTCAATCATGAAGTCTCACGATCTCTACCACCATTTTGATTCTATTGGTTCACTGCCTCCGCCATAGATCAGTGATTCAACTGAAACACTAAAATTGCAAACCTCGCCTTCACTCAATGGGCTAAGGTCGAATTCAAATTCTTTTTACGGATCTATCAGGTTTTAAATAGAAAATAGTATGTTTTTTTTAACTATGATGGTAATGTTCTTTGAAATCTCATTCATTCTTCTTCCTTCACGTTAAAGAATGTCTTTCATGTTCCTTCAATTACAAAGAATATACTCCATGTTAACTAAGAATTTTGATTGTTATGTGATTCTTTTATCGAAGTCTTTTTTGTTCAGCATGGATGGGTAGGGACACTCCTTCACTACATCAATAAAGATGGACTCTCTTTCAACAAAAAAGAAATAAAGATGGACTCTATCGGTGTTTGGGTTTTGGTGAACCAAAAGGGGTTTGATGTCGCCAATTTTTACCGAATAATAGACTATACATGTCGTTTTGACCTAATCGATCATAAGCACTTCCATGAACTCAACCAAATAATTAAAGTTCATCCAGTTAAAACAAACTGGTTTTGACCAAAAAACCATAGAATAACATTATCTTGTAGGCCATTAAAGAATGCTCAGCTGCTTTCAACCAAAAACTAAAATAAAACCACCAAGATTAGACAAGTTGGATTCATCCGGTGACAAATTAAGGGACTATGTCAATTTGTGAAGTTTCAAATATTTATTGATCAAAGAATCGAACTTAAAGAGAAAAATATGATACATGGTATTTGGGTTGGACCAGGGGCGGAGCCAGGAATTTGTTCTAGGCAGGGCTGACTTAAATAAAATTTGCGCACTAATTTGTATGTTGAAGGTATCGGTGCTTGTAAAAGATAAATACACATTTGTTTATTCAATTACAAGTGTTTCATACGTTTAAACATTCTAAGCTAGTTGTCGGCAAAGAAGAAATGTACCGTCAAACGAGTCTCTCCTTTTCGCTACAACGACTGAGAGAAAAAAGAAAAGTGAAAAAAGACTAAGAGGAAGAGAGAAACATGAAAGTGGAGGAAGATGAAGAAAGATAGATGAAGTATATGATGGAGAAAAAATTTAAGAATAATAAAACAATTAAAATACAACCAAAATGGGAGAAAAAAATTAATGGGGGTAAAAAAAGAAGTCTGGACGAAATTGAGTACCAAAACGATAGTTGGCTACAGCTACAAATTAGGACTAACATCCTGACCTCCTTATAAGTTGGGGACCAAATAGCGATTATCGTTTCAGAAGCCAGTTCTTTGGGAGATTCGAACCCGTGCACTAAGGGGCGGGAGCTGTAGCCTTTACCATCTGAGCTACTTGCCTCAAATGATATTATTTAGCTGCGGTTTTATTTAAACTTAACCCAGGCTATAGCTTGGGTTAGTCTACTGCCCCTGGGTTGGACGTAGGGAACTGCAGAAGAAGGAGAAAAGGTGAAAGTGCTCGGTCCCTCTAAAATCGGTGGACTTGAACAACTTTTCGACTAAAATTAACTCGAGTCCACCGATTTCGAGTGAAACAAAAATATAAGAGTGCCTCTTTTAAGAGAAGACGCTTTTATGGGGCATAGTAAAAAATTTCAACCAAAACAAATGAAAATGTGAAAAAATTTCGTCCACAACAGAAGAAATATGGTGTTTTTTTTTAAAGAATGGTTGAAAAAATAAAACATTTCATCCGCTTTGATCGAAATTTGTGGTCTTTTTCATTATACCAATCGAAAATCCTTTATAGTCTGGAACAAAAAAACGACCTAAACCATAAAAGTATCTTTTGGACTATGGAATAAGACAAAATAGGAACTTTTCTTTACTTGAGATATATTATCTTCATTATGTATGTCTTCGTTTAAGTAGATGTCTTCATTTAAGTCGATGTCTTCGTTTCAGTCGAAGCCTTCATTTAAGTCGATGTCTTCGTTTTAAGTCGAGTGACTCTTCTTTCTTGATATTGGTTACCTTATTCACTAATGGTGGTTCCTCATTCATGAGATCTTGAAGCATCATTGCCAGCTTGTATCAAAGGCAATTATAATATTAAATTTCGGTATGTTTGTAATTTTTATTATGTTAATGGTGATGTTGAGTGTTGTGATCTATATTAAGGTTGAGTTGTTTATTTCAGAAAAGAACTATAAAAATGAATACGTATTAAATTTATTCTTACTTTTTATTCAAGTTCTTAAATTTTATAATTATTTTGATAAATGATCCTTGTAAGTATTTTTTTTTTTTGGATAGTTTTAAAGAGCCTCTTATAAGTGTTATAGGCGCCTCCCTCTTGACAAATTCGAAATTGGGAAGGAATGAGGCCCCTATAAAACGTTTTTTGTTTGTAGGAAGAGCCGGTATACAAATTGACCCTTTGATAGTTTTAAAGGCGCTTCTTATAAGTGTCAAAGGCGCCTTCTACAAGTGTTATAGGCGCTTTCTATAAGTGTTATAAACGCCTTCTATAAGTGTTATAGGCGCCTCCCGTTGGGCGTTTGTCCATGGACTATTTGGCCCGCTTGACTAAACAACTAATGGAGCCCCTGAATATGTGCCCCAACAAATATAATTAGGGCTTTACACAACTTAGGGTTTCTTCTTCGCTTGCATCTCATCTGCTTCTCCTATCCCTTTTCAGGTTCTCTCTCATCTCTCTAATTTCTCTCTGTTTACAGTTATGTATCATTTTGTTTCAGAACTAAAGCAGTAATAGCTTGCACTGAATATAGGGTAAATCCCAATTTTCTTTTTTTAGATCAAGACATCATAAAAATGGTGGAGAAAACCAAGAGCAGAAAGGAAGAGGTGGTTACTAGGGAGTACACCATTAACCTTCACAAGCGCCTCCATGGCTGGTAACAACTGAACTTGACCTAATTTTTTTTTTCTTTACAGTATCTACTATATGTGTTTATTGCCTTAAACTTTTCAACTTTGTAATTGAATATAAACCCTAACAGATAAAGACTTATTTACTCTAGGTTTTGTTTAATACTAGAAATTATTTAGATCTTGAATGTCTAGACTTTGGTAGTGGTTTTTTCTTTCTGTGAATCAGATTTCATAATGTTAGTTTTTGGCTGACTCTTGATGTCTGGCTTGTCTTAATTGTTAAGTTTGTGGCCATCCAACTCAAAACCAATTGGCAATGAGTGGAGAGGACCTATTCTTTATATTCTTGGTTGCTAGTTACCCATTCTCCGATGTGGGACTATTCTCACACGCCCCCTCACGTGTGGCGTTCTTTGAGCCTAACATGTGTGTTTTTTTTTCTTTACGGGTGACGTGGAGCACGTGTGGCTTTTAAGCCTATCACGTGTGGGCCTAGCTCTGATACCATGTTAAGTTTGTGGCCATCCAACTCAAAACCAATTGGCTATGAGTGGAGAGGACCTATTCTTTATATTCTTGGTTGCTAGTTACCCATTCTCCGATGTGGGACTATTCTCACATTAATGACTGATTCGGGTTGATTCCGGGCCCATTTTACTCGGGCTATTCAGACAGTGAGACATTTTTTTCTCAAACATCACCTTAGACTTGGTACTAGGAGAGCGATGTCCTAAATTTATGAACAAAGTTATTATACTTATCTATCACGTCTCCTTGTGTAAATGCTCGTCGGTTTTGTTAGATTAGAGTTTTTATATATATATATTTCTACACAAGTACTATGCAAATAATTTTATGGGTCCATGGAGTCTGTACTGAAAAAGAACTTCGATCTAGTCAGCTCTATATTGCTGCGATCTCACATTCATCTTCCATCGAAATAGTCAATGTCGGTAGGGTTCCTAGAGTAGGAGGGGAAAACCCAGAATGTCGAAAGAGAATAAATGAATGCGAATACGAAAGCCGAACTACTGGGGCATTGGACTATCTGCACCATGGATCTTAATGTGATTTAGGTTTAGGGAAGGAATTGTAGCAAAGCCTAGTTATATATGCTTGAAATCTGCAGACAAGTTGCGCTCTTTCTCCGGTAGTTGTTGGTCTCAATATCATTGAATATACCCATGGGATCAAAAGGTCAACTTTTAATTTCCGTGTGGTTTTTATCTTGAATTTCGAACAAAAACCGTCAACTAACATTTTGAACTGCAGCACATTTAAGAAGATGGCTCCAAAGGCCATAAAGGAGATAAGGAAGTTTACCGAGAAGGCAATGGGAACTAAGGATGTGAGAGTAGACGTGAAATTGAACAAGCACATATGGAGCAGAGGTATCCGTGGTGTTCCAAGAAGGGTAAGAGTTCGAATTGCTCGCAAGAGGAATGATGATGAGGATGCCAAGGAAGAGCTGTACTCACTAGTTACAGTCACTGAAATCCCACCGGAAGGTCTAAAAGGGTTGGGGACTAAGGTTATTGAAGAAGCTGATGATTGATATACCTGTTCTGTTTTGTTCTCTTTATTTAGATCGGTTGTCTAGGTTTGTAGGTGAGCTGGTACTCGGATTAAATATTGAGTAGTAAAATGACTGGAATTTGTAGTTTTATATGTTTCTTTGCTGCTGGAATATTTATTTTGGAACATGAATCTTGTTTCTAATTTTGATTTATGATCAGAACCCTTTTGTTCTTAAATGGGTTACCTTCATTGTCTCTCGTTTAGAGTTGTTCAAAAAATTTCAGAACAGATGCAGCTGCTTTTTGTTATATACAATCAATCTAATTATAAGCTATGGATCCCCACTTTAGGTGTAGTGGATATTGGAGGATATGTTCGTGTTATTAGTTGGGGACATTTGAACTCCAAATATTTGTGTTAGGCCAGCGCTTTGGGGAAAGCTAAATAGTTTCCGGGTGTGAAATTTTAAAGGGAATATGTAGAGTTTTCGAAATTTTTCTGGGAAATAAATTTTAAAGGGAAATAAAAAAAACACTCCACCTCACCTCACTCTTCTCCGATTAGGTCGTCGTGGTCGGAAAATTTTCCGGCCGGCGACCTAATCGGAGAAGATAGAGGTGAGGTGGAGAGAGAGTGAGGTGAGGTGGAGAGAGAGAGAGAGAGCTGAGGTGGAGAAGTATTTTGCTTTCCTCCTAAATAAAATTGTCAAACAAAATTGACCAATTTTTGATCAAGTCTTCACACCCCGGAAACTATTTAGCTTTCCCCAAAGCGCTGGCCGAAAAGCCTTGTGTTATTCGTATGTGACATTTCAAATTTCCCGGAATGTCTGTGATGTTCGTTTCGGACATCTCAAATATCTTCTAATGTCTCTATTATTTGTTTAACTGGTCAAGACTCAAAACTATAAACATTTCAAGATGTTTTGGTTTCATCAACATTGATGGACATTTTAATGTAAATTTGGAGAACTTTAGGAAAGAAAATGCCTTAAAAATATGAAAGACATTTGCTGACATTTATCATATAAGTAATGATAAAAATAATTATTATAATAGTAATTATTTTAATTGTAATTATAGTTAGATTAATAATTACATATAGGGTTATTCTCTTTTTTGTTCCTTAATTTGGGACTAACTTCTTTTTTGGCCCCCAACCTTCATGCCGCTTCTTCTAATTTTTTTTCTGGTGTTTTCTTTAACTTTTTTCTTGGTTCTTGTTTCTTTTGGATCTAGTCTTCTAGAGTGAGAACGGTTTAATCCTAGAGTTTTGAATTTGATTTTACTTGATATCGGTTCTAATTTTAGGGAGAGAAAGCTTAATTGAAGTTTCTATGCACTTAGCTTAATGTGTGGAAGAAGATGAAGTGGATATGGATCATTCAAGTTTTCTGCTAAGGGGCATCGTATCCCAGCCGAGGAGGCCCGCATATTTGTTATGGATAGACCAACTACATCTAAATGATTATCTTTCCATCAATCATAGCCCCGCGATCAATCTAAAAGGGCATCTCACTCTCTAGCTTATCAATTCTCTTCTTTATTTTGCTTTGATGTATCATAATTCTGTGATTAGTTAGGTAAAGTATGATGTATTTCGATTGACCGGTTATGCACATATGTTTGAATGATTGATAATCAATCAATGCTCTTTTATTTGTGATTATCGTTTCAATTATATTTTCATGTGCGTCAAATAGTTACTAAATGAAGCGAAATGACCGATGGATTGTAATCTATATCTACTTCATGTGTTCTGTCATGCACTTCACATAGTTAGGTGACTAGACGACACTCTCGATGACTCGGTATTAATCGACCAAGACATTCGTTTGACTAGGTATGATTTCTGGATATACGTAGTTCTTAAGAAGGTCTACCTTAGAGGCCGAACTATGCTTAATATCGATTCGTTTGATCGGACCGTACATAGTTGTAAGATTGTCATTACAGACTCCTAGATTCTCGAAAACTCTCTCACAAAATCTGCTACTAGACCCTATTCTCAACTCGCCCCCTTATCGTATTTAGTTAGTTTAGCTTTATTTCTTTATTTATCCTAAACCAATTAAAAAATGCGTTTGTTTAGTGCTTAGTCTTGGTCTGCCTTTTGATACTTAGACTTCTAGGCACATAAAAGTCACTCAAGACCTAGTTTACCGACCTATCCCTGTGGACCGACTCCGATTTTATCGAATTTACTACTAGATATCTTCGCTGTCGTTCGTGATCTTTCCGGGTCCATCATTAGGTGGTGTTTATTTTTCTTGTCCTAGTCTAATTCATATGATTCCATCTGAATCAGACTTGCTTGGGTGTAAAGGGTTCAAACATTATTGCTTATTTTTTTTTTTCTAATAGACTCAAAATCAGCTCTAGTCAGAGCAATGCAAGCGAGTCTAAGAAAAAAACAAATAATCTGAAATCAGTCGCGCGCCAGACAAAATAGACTCGGACATATTCTGAAATCAGTTTGATTAATTCTATTCAAACTCTATATTAGATTTTTTATACCGAGTTTACATGAAAATGATATATGGATTTCTATTTTGAAGTTGTTATGTAAGTGAATATTTTACATTGACCAGAAAGGCGAAGGGGTGAGCAAAAACCGAACCAATTGGCCGAACCAAACCAAGTCGAACCGCACCGATCGGTTTTTAGGCTGAACCGAACACCTTCGACTCGGTTCGGCTGAAAAATTGAACAACCCAAACTCGGTCTGGTTTGGCCTCGACTTGAGTTTCTAGAAACCGCCCAAACCGAACCGACCGAACCCTAAAGAAAAATGAAATAATAATTTTGTAAAGTTAGAAATTGTTAAACTAAAAAGGATAACAATTAGAAAACCGCTAATCAAATCTTCCATATTATTATCCGTCTTCCTTCCTAGTTGTTATTGTCGGCTTCATCAATCACCTATTCAACTTGATTGAAAGGTTTTAAAGGTAAGTCTTCACTCATTTCTATTTACCACAACCTATTCTTAGTTAGTAACTTAAAATTATAGATTTTGTATTCGTACTTCTACATTTTTTTCTTTTGTGATGGTGAAAATACGATGAATTTTTAATTTTTATTATCGGCATATGTAATGGCAGAAAAGTACGATGGATTCTTAATTTTTATTTTCGGTATATGCAATAAAATGAATAACATTAGCTTACTATTTTCTCTAAATTGTGTTCGGTTAAACCGATCAATCGAACTCAACCGAGCCGAACCAAACCGAGTCGAACCATGTCGGCCAGTCGAATGATCGGCTCGACTTCGGCCGACGATTTAGTCAAACCGCCACTTATTGGTTTGGCTTCGGCTCGAGCCAAAATCGAAAAAAACTGACCGTTGCTCACCCCTAAAAAGGACATGCAAAAACCTGAAACTAGTAAGTTTTAAGGTAGACTCCTTTCAATGGAAACTTCCTCCTTCTCAATTGCATATATATGCCCCGTGCTCTTACCCAACCCATTACTAAAAAGAATTGCCTTTCTTCACAAATCAAGAATAGTCTTTCTTCTCAAATCAACAGCCTCAACAGGGGTAATGCCAGCATTATAACGAAAGGCAATGTAATTACCAACTTCCTCCACGACATCACATGACAATGCAATGTCCCCAATAGATTGGATAGGCCTAACCTTATCAACATACACCATTCATGGTCTCAGTTCATCTCTAACCTGGCCCTAACCTATAATAATTACGCATACAACTGCCGTACTTTCAACTGCTTTCATATAAGACAAGTATCAATGTAGATAAATGATGTCAGCGATAATCTGTTGCGAGTACAGTTGTATCTCTCGTGATAAACCAAACCAATGTAGTGCCATGGGTATTGGTGGCACCTTCTGGCAATTAGATGATGGATCATGAAAATGTCCCATCTGAGTCGTTTAACTTAGGCAAGATAGTCCGTTTCGAGTCTTTATTATAATAAAATGGTTGATTTTTTTGATTAAGTGTCTTTTGCAGAGTTAGGTGTGAAAACGGATAAAAACAGATGAAAAGTATACAAAGGGTACTTTGGTCATTCGGATTCAAAGAAATTCTGGTAACTTTACAAAGGTCAGTATATGTTTGAAAAGTAGAGTCCCGGACGAACCTATAGGAACAAACGAAAATCAAATCGGAGTCTGGACGAGTGAAATATGCAAAGTCAAGATGGGGTCAAATATTGTAGACCAAGTCAGCAGCTCGGGCTCACTTTGGGAAGGATTTGGGCACACGGGGTACCTAAGATGAAGTGGCGCAATCGCAAGATGTTGCAACTTAAAACAATATACGATGAAGCACTGAATCTCCCTTTCAGAGTGCTCGATACCCTGTTACTCGTCGCAACTTATTTCAGTACTCTCGTGACTAGATCTTCGTTCACTTCCGTGTTTTGGAGATCCAACACTCGCGAGTGCTGCCGAACTGGATATCCTTACAACTGAGAAGCACCAAAGAGTATTTTTAATGCCCAGAATGACCACAACGCGATGCAACTTAGTTACCCTGCTCCCTTCGTACTGTAGCCTCCCAGATCCGTGCATCCTCAATCTAACGGATGTTGTTTCTTCCGCAAAATAACTTTATATACCCGGAAGCACCATTGCCACATCTTTCAAAAACCCAGCCGCCAGACTCTTCTTGGTGAATGAATTTTAGGGTTTTTAAAAATTCATAGAATTCTGAAAATGACCCTCCTATTTCTCACCTTCTACCATTTTAACCCCAATAACCCTAGCCTTATAAAATGTCTTTTCACCTCATTCTTCAATTAGACTTGTAAAACCCTCTTATTCTTTCTTACTCATTTCTTTTCTCTAACCCATCTTCTTAGCCTATCTTTTCTAGCCCTAAACCCTATCTTCTTGTACCATCTTAGCCACCTTCACCTCTTCTTCTCAATTTCTTTCTTTTCTAATTTCTAGATCTAATTTCAAATTCTATCTCGTCTTCTTCCCACATTTCTTCTAAAACCAATTCCTTTCAAATTTCTTTTCTAAACTTTTCTACTTTCACCTATTCTCAAAGTGCTATTATTTGGATTTGGAGCATAATTTAGATCATACTTGGAAATCACTTGGAGCAAGGATTTGGGTGATTTTTTTTTCTTTGTCTCATTTATTTTCATGTATTTTGTTTTATCAATGTATATGTCTTTAAACTCAATGAGTAGCTAATCCATACTTGGGCTTTTTTCAAAATATGTTATTAATTGATTAAATATTTCTATTGAGCTTTAATGTCTATTAATTGTCTTCCTATATATATTTTATAGTCTTTTCATTGTTCATGCTTCATAATTAGATATCTCATGCTTTTGTTAAGTTGTTAGACGGAATATGCTTGTTAGATGACGAATGGTAGTTAAATGAGTATAATCTTTATATGCTAGTCAATTAGAAATACATGATTATGAAATGTGTTAATCAAGAATATCTTCTGAAATCTAAATAGTTCATTATGCTTTGAGTTATAATAAAAATAGTTAGTTAATTAATTGCATGCTTTAGGAAGTCAATTTATGCGGTGGAATAAAAAACCCTAGATTTCTTCCCCATCTTGATTTCTTTCTTCTTTAACCTATTATTCTTTTCTTATTAATTTTTTTCCAAACAAAACCACAATTAATGAATGGGGTGTTGATTAAGACTTGAAGCGAATTTACTTATCCCTTGGATCGATTACTGGACTTCCGAATTTACTATAACTTGATCCCGTATACTTGCGGGAATAGACCCATTTTGGGCCTATCATTAGACATACAGATAAGTTGTTGCAGATTGAAGAAAATATAATTTAAGGAAAAGTATCAGTGTAGATAAACAATGTGGTACCATGGGCGTATCTCCCCCGATAAATATCAATGTAGATAAACAATGTTGGTGACAATCGCCTGCAAGTATGATCGTGTAGGACCATGGTGTCACCTAACGTTTTCAGCGGAATCTCGGGCATCCTAAACCTAACATCAGGTTGCTCTTATCTCATGCCAAAACTAATATTAGTAACGTCACCATTACTTTAATTCGCTTATTCCTCGGACAAATTTGATTGCTTTTTCTTAAAGATCTAGAGCTCCACTTGTGCAATTCCTCTACTTGAGACACCCGAGCAATCGACTTGATCTCCTGCTCTTTAAGTTAGCTAAAACTGAATCGATACCTTTCTTGATTCTTCTTTAGCGATGAAGATTAAGAACTGCTTGTTCTTTAGATTAGATAGGTAGCTTGGGGATTCTCCTCTTTTATATCTTCTGCTGATGTAGAGAAAGACAGAAAATTAACGAAAATTTTCTACACATAGTTTTGTTATAATGAGGTCTTTTTGTAAAGACTTCTAAAGTCAAAGTCCCGGTCAAATCAGGTCTCAAAAAAACCATAAACTAAACACCTATTCTGAGTGGGATTCATAGGTGGGAATTGATCTCAATTTGGATTCCTTTCTATGGTGGTCGGCTAAGAGTCCCATTCTTAACGGGACTCGGCTAGCCAATCCATGCCTTTAACCAGACCTAGCCTGAGGTATGGTCCGACTCCGAGCTGGATCTTTTTGGATATTTTTTGTCAAATCTAATCCACATTTTTAATCCTAAAGCAGTAAGGGAGATCTTCGGAGAGTGGATTGACACTTAAAATCCAGAAATAAATAGGGGGAGGGTAGAAGCATGCTTATACTTTCCAAACTTAAACCCTAATCTAATCTAGAGTTCAGAGTAAAGAAATTTCCTGAATCTAAATAACTTGGCGAGCAAAAGTCCCTTAAAAGGTAATTTCTATACACAATCTAGAAGATCGGTAATAAGATCAATCTAAATACGAAATATACTCGAACGAGGAAATTTATCCTATTACGATTACAAAATAGTAGTTTCATCTAAAACATGTGGATCTTCAACGTCTCATCTCGACCGCTTGTAACAATCGTCTAATTAAGCCTATATTAAGAAATTCGCCTGAAACTGGGTAATCGAAGGTTAAATATCTAAACTCGGACTTTCAGCTTAGTTCTTTAACTACAACAACTTGAGCATCCAAGAAGTTTCCGCTTTCTTTGCAGGTTCGGTCCTAGAATTACAAGAAGCAGTTCGACGTTTCAAGCATCGAGTCTTCATATCCTAAATGATAACCTAAACCCAAATTTAGACGTCATCACCTACATACAACACATGTTTTCCCTTAAATTTGATCCTTACCCTTTGGTTGTGGGCTTTCAACCATCAATATTACTGAATTGGAAAGAGTGCCCGAGTATCTTTACAAGTACCTCCCATCTCTCATCGGCGACATGGAGAAATAGAAACTCGAAGACACAAGGACGATTCTCAAGATAATTTTTGGGAAACCACTTTCCAACATCATCACTCTGATGGTAGAAGAAGACGAGTCACTTCACCAACCCCATACATTCATATCCACAAATTCAATAAACTTCAGAGCATTTGAAACACTTGAACCCATTATCACCATGTCTATAGAGTGAAAAGTAACTCATATGAAAGAACAAAATCAAACAGACATTAATTCACCAACTAAGATATCGGCACATGTCGAAGGGATCATAAACATGGTGTTGGACAAAGGCACTGAGAGAGCTTAACCCTGATGTGTCAATCCTGGAGACGTAAGAGAACCACCAGAAGTTTGCATGGCTAAAGTTGAGCCGGTTGGGATTTATCGTAGCCTAATGCTTTAAGCGAAATTTAGACATTTAAAATATAACACTGTATAACTAGGATCACATGCACAACACAATATGTATTAACTTTAGGTTAGGAATTGATACTTTACTTTTGTTTCCTTCAAACAAATCTAAATATGTTTTTTTTTGTCTTGAAACACACAAGAAAATTGACTTTATCTTCCACTAAATGTTAACAAAAACCACTGTTAGAGACCTTTTTTTTATTTCTTTGATGGAGATACTTTATCTTTGAAGATTAGAACTTCTTCTGATCGAATATATGACTTTGAATTATGGCCAATTAGGTTTCCTTTCTATCTTCTACTGGAGTAGATAAGAAGATAGATCTAAAACCTTTTCGGCGCAGAAAGTAATTTAATCTTGTCTTTTTATATGTGACTGGACTTACAATATTTTCACCGAAAGGAAAGAGGTTGTTTACCCGAGTTTTTTTAATAAGAAAATACTTAATCCGTGAAAGTGGAACCTTCTAAAAGCTTGGCTTTAAACAAGGTTTACCCCTTTGAGACACAAAAACACTCTTTTCCTTTAGTGGATGTATCCTGTTAGGAGGGCTCTGCTCTTGTAGCTTTGAGAGTCATCCAGATTATTTAATATTATTATATGTTCATACGTATATTTGGGTATTCTTCGAGTGGTTAATGGACTGCCTTGAGAGGTAGCGTCATATATGTCAGAGATAGGACGCTCCTCAAGACGAGATAGTTGTATCGCCGCGAGTATATGGCTCTGCTACACGAAGATGCTCTTATGGTTGTTTGGGTATAGGGGTGGGATTTTGGACCGGAAATCCGGAACCCACCCACAACCGTCCGAGTCCGAAAGGTCCGGGACCGTCCGAACCCGAATCAGTCCGTTCCCGCCCGACTGAAAGAACTTAAGCGGACGGACGGGCATAGGTTTTTACCCGGTGGTCCGACCGAGGTCGCCCGCTTATATAGTTCGCATTTGATCTTGACCAATGCACGTAACAGACGTTTGGTAAGCTAATTTTTCAACCATTGTAACGAAATGTTGAATTCTACAACATGTCATGCACTTAGCCATTTTAAGTTTGTTTTTGCAGAACATGCGAATTAGTAAACTTTTAGATAACATGAAAGCTTATGGTGGCAGAGACAGAAACAAACCAATAAGTACGAAATTGTGGAAGAAAATTCAAGACAACCTTGCAAGTGTACCACATGATTGCATATGTGAACGAGATAAAAAAACATTAAATTTTGTATTGAATTTACAAGATATTATTGGTACGAGTCTTATGAAAACATATACAATCAAGAAGACCTCGAATTTAGAAAATTATGTATTGAATTCCCAAAATTATTTACCTTAATTCTAAAAATTCTTACGGTTTTGAAAATTCTTATAGGGATTGATCCAGGTATCGATGCAATACTCCACAATTTTAAGATCTGCTTCAGTCTTAGATCAATTATCATTGAAAGTAAACAAATTTCTATCAAAATCCTTTATTGCCTCAGGAAATATATCGTCGATAACATTCATTAAGGCAAGTTCTCTACCAGTTATAGTTACTATAGAAAGGTCACCAGGCATATACAACTGCTTGGGACATTCTAACCCCCATTTATATAATTTGTACTCTCTTTAGACATGAATGCACATGCAACAGTAAATGCTTTTCACTTGAGATAAAAGATACCGCATGAAGAAGATGTTTGGACATATTCGTCTTGTATGTGGAATCAAGTATGAGAACTTTAGGAAAACATAATGCAAGACTAACACTTCGAGGATGTGCGAAGAATCACTCTGACACCTCGTTCGAATTTTTGTGGCATCAGTGTTTCACCAAATGTTGGTGATCATTGTTCAACTTGTAAAATTATTGCATTGCACTTCGTCCTTCACTGAACTCCTATCTTATTCATTTGACTGCGTTGTACACAGTCGTATTAATAAAATAGTTATATGTGTTTTGTTGTTTGAGAAGCAAAAGGATTTTTGTTGGTCGCACTCCGCTCCTTGTTAACTTTTAACCATTTCTTTCTTGTTTTGGCTTAAACGAGCAACATATGCATGCCCTTTTAGATCTTGAGGAATATCATGATTGTGGGAACCATATATTACCTTGACCAAACAACATCCCTTCACCCATGCATTTAACTCTTAATCGAAAAGGACAATTACATTTCATTGAGTCTGATCTTCTACTTACCAGATTAACATTAGAAGAGTAACCTTTCTTTTTGTGGATGACATAGGCACGACTTCCATCACAAGACAACACAACATAAGAACCTCGTCATCCTTCGCATAAATTCGTCTGTGCAGAGAATCTAACTATAACAATTTTATGATGTCTTCATGTTTCTTTGCACTGCTCTATAACTTCCGTTTTAGATTTGAAATATTGAAAATTTACCACAGCTTAAATTCAGTATAAACAACAACAAATTACAAATCAAACTATAATAATGGTTTTGTTGAAAACTTAATAGACAAGGGAGAAGATAATATCCAAAGAACTATAATTGTATATTTATACTTCTCTCACAGCTTATAAAGCTCTTCAAATACAATCTACAACTAAAGAGATGATGAAGATACAAGTTAATATAATACATAGGTATGAGTGGTATTTATAAGGAAAGAAATAAGAGGAATTAGTATAGAGGTGCCAGCTCAATCTCCATTTGGAACCGTGAAAAAGAATGCTTATGCTGAAAAGATTGAGTCCCATATTGGCACCTCAACCTTCCATTCAACTTGGTTGCCTACTAGGTATTTTGACACCTCAACCATCTATTCCATGGTTGTATGATAGGCACCATTTTCTCTTATGAGCAGCCATATTGAAATAGCTTGACACCACTACAGGAAAGGCACCATGTTACTTTATATGGGTAGCCACATATGTATAATACTCCTCCTTGGATGACCATCACTCGAAATTACTGTCTCATTAAAACCTTGTCAGAAAAACCCACTGGGATAAAAACTAGACGAAGGAAAAAGAGTATAGATCGTAGATATCCAGTATTAGTGATGCGAAAATCTTCACATAATAATATTCTCCCCTGATGAATATCTTATCAGAGATCTCGATGTAGTTTACATCATTAGATTATTCAAGCTTCGCATTCCGATGCCTTCTACTAATTTTCTGAATGTTGTAGTAAGCAAAGACTTGGTAAACAAATCGGCATAATTCTCACACAATTGTATCTTCTGAATATCAATTTCATCATTCTTCTGTAGATAGTGCGAGAAAAATAATTTAGGTGAAATGTATTTTGTTCTATCACCTTTAATATAACCTTCCTTACTTTGAGCAATGCAAGCCGCATTGTCTTCGTAAATAATGGTAGGTGACTTTGTAACTCTAGGAAGATCACATGAAAGTCTAAAATGACTAACAATAGACCTTAGCCATACACATTCTCTGGTAGCTTCATGAAGAGCAATAATCTCTGAGTGGTTAGAAGAAGTGGCGGGCATACTTAATTTGCTTGCTTGATTGCCATGAGAAAGCTGTACCACCACTAGTGAAAACATAACCTGTTTGTGAAACTCCTTTATGTGGGTCAGAGAGATATCCAGCGTCAGTGTATCCTATTATATGTGAATCATTGGATGAATTCTTTGAATAAAATAATTCTATATCAGAAGTTCCTCGAAGATATCAAAAAGCTTGTTTCACACCCATCCAATGTCTTTTTGTTGGTTCTGAACTGAACCTGGCTAATAGATTTACTGCAAAAGAAATGTCAGGTCTGGTACATTGAGCCAAATATAATAAAGCACCGATTGCACTTAAATATGGTACTTCAGGACCAAGTAGTGTTTCACTATCTTCTTTACGACGATAGGGATCTTTTACAGTATCTAAAGAATTGACAACCATTGGAGTTCTAAGAGGATATGCAGTATCTATGCGAAATCTTTTCAAAACTTTTTCAGTATATAGATTTTGATGGACAAGTATGCCACTTGTACTTCTCTCAATTTGTAAGTCAATGCAGAATTTCGTTTTTCCAAGGTCTTTCATCTTAAATTCTTTCTTCAAATATTCTGCAGCTTTTGAGACATCTTTACTGTCCCAATTAGATCTATATCATCAACGTATATTGCTATGATAGCGAACCTGATATATGATTTCTTAATGAACACACATGGACATATAGGATCATTTACATATCCTTCCTCGGTCAAGTATTCATTAAGGCGATTGTACCACATTCGCCCTGATTGTTTTAAACCATATAAAACTCTATTAAGTTTTAGTGAATACATAACACGTGGTTTTCCCTCAGGTAATTTGAATCCTTCAGGGACTTTCATATTTAAAGGAAGGTGCGCTATAGCAGGCTAGATCTGGTGATATGATAAGCATTTGGAGGGATCATTGGATTCCTAGTCTTCCTCATTTTAGACTATCATGTGATCCTGTTCCGACTGAAGATGCCCCAGTGCTTATTAGTGAGCTTATAAATCAAGAGGTGGGATAGGTGGGATTCATCTTATCAAGATTTTATTTTCTTTCGTTTACCGGCTCGATCATAGAGAGATGGGTTTGAAAGTATCAGTATCTAGATTGCATATAGATACGCAGTAACAACATCTAGTAGGTGCATATCAAATTCTTGAGATGCCAGACTAATTAAATATCTAAATGTAACTGCATCCATAACAGGAGAGTATGTTTCTTCATAATCTATCCCAGATTTTTGTAGAAAACCCTGTGCCACAAGTCGTGCTTTATTGCGCACGATCTCATTATTTTCATTGCATTTTCTTACAAAAACCCATTTCAATCCAACTGGGTGTACATCTTTAGGTGTGAGAACCACTGGTCCAAAAACATTATGCTTATTGAGTGACTCGAGTTCTGTCTGAATTGCATCTTTCCATTTTGACCAATCGGGTCTTTGTCGACATTCCTCAATAGAGCGTGATTCATAATCATCATTCTCTTTCAGAATTGAGGTTGCCACCGCAAAAGAGAATACTTCATCGACAATTGTTTCATTTCGGTCCCACACTTCTTTTGAACATTCATAATTTATAGAGATTTCATCATTGTTAGGTACCTCATCAAGGGCTTCACCCTCTTCAAGGGGTATTTGTTCAAGAAGTGTGGGTGTATCATTAATAGTCTCTTCTAGAGAACTATTAATTTGTGATTGATTTTTCCTCTTTCTAGGGATAATATCTTTAGAACCAATTGGTCGTTCACGCTTCTGGCGTATTTTAGACGACTCCTTTGCTATAGCAGTTTTTTCTGGTTCTTTAGGATTATTAATTCGTGCATGAGCATTAGCAGCAGGGGTATATGATTCTGTTACCCTTGCTGCATCATTAAATGCATCTGGTAATTTATTTGCAATGCCTTGCAAATGTATTATCCTTTCTACTTCTAGCTCAGATTGATTTGTATAAGGATAGAGATGAGATAAACTTTGTGTACTTCAACACAATTCAATTTGTCTGTTATTCACTGTAGACGAATTTTCTCCCCCTAATGGCGGAAAAATTGTCTCGTCAAAATGGTAATCTGCAAATCTTGCAGTGAAAGTATCACCTGTCATAGGTTCTAGATACCTGATAATAGATGGTGAAACAAAACATATATCCCCTGACGCCGCTGAGGTCCGAATTTTACCCGCTTAGGAGGTGTAATTGGCACGTGCACCGCACATCTAAAAATACTCAAATGCGTTATATTTGGTTGATGGTCCAAAACAAGTTGCAAAAGAGAATGTTGACCATTCGCAATAGGTCGTAGGCGGATCAAAGCAGCAACATGTAATACTGCAGAACCCCATGTAGAAACCGACAACTTGGTTTTCATCAAGATTGGACGTGCAATCAGTTGTATGTGTTTTATGAGTGATTTTGCTAGACCGTTCTGTGTATGAACATAAGCTACAAGATGTTCAACATCACTACCAACTGATATGCAACACTCATCAAAAGCCTTTGATGTAAATTCGCCTGCTCCATCAAGGCGTATGGACTTAATCGGAATATGAGCTCGTAATCTAATTATTTGGGCAAACAACCTTACAAATGCATTATTACGAGTAGACAAAAGATTAACATGGGACCATCTCGCAGAAGTATCTATCAATATCATAAAATATCGAAATGGTCCACATGGTGGGTGAATAGGACCACATATATCTCCTTGAATCCTTTCTAGAAATTTAAGAGATTCGATATGAACTTTTGTGTGCGACGGTCTTACAATTAGTTTCCCCAATGAGCAAGGTGTACAAGCAAAATCCTTGCTTATTAGAATCTTTTGATTCTGTAGTGGGTGTCTCTGAAAATTTTGATTATTCATCATGGTAGATCCCGGGTGTCCCAAACGATCATGTCAAAGTGTCGTCACACTTGGATCATAAAACTTCTAGTTTATGACAACATAAGATTCAACCGTTTTATCCTTGTGCAATCCTGAAGAGAGAGTTGCCAATCTCTCGAGATCATGCTTCCGACCCGAAGCAGTTGAAGTAATGTACAAATATTCTTCATTATTTTCATCTCTAGTCTCAATGTGATAACCATTTCGACGTATGTCTTCAAAACTTAACAGGTTCTTCAAAGATCTCTTTGAATACAATGCATCGTCAATGGTTAACTTCGTACCACTCGATAACATTATAATTGCTCTGCCAGAGCCGTCAAGAAGTACTTTTTACTTCGAAAGATGGAATTTGTGGTTCCACTGTCTGCCAGACAAATATCTTCATCATCTCTCAAAACTGTACTTCTAGAATTCATACGTTAACGAACATAAAAATAAACATAAGATACCATTAGAAAACATGTAAATTTAATATATTATATTGTTACACAATAAACAAAAGTAAAACATTAATATAGTACAAAATTTATAACAACTGGAAATATTATAAAAACACTATTGAGGAGAGTTACGAATTCGATTAATCATTTCTTCAAACTCATCATTTAGTATTTGATCAAACTCATTACTAGTAAGATTTTCATATCCACTACCATAGATATCTTTTTCTTTGATGGGGTACCGCGATGCGGCTCTATTCAGATTAGTCCCATAATCTGTGACCTTTGACTCGGTCCTGACTTCAGTGAGATGTATTTCAATATCGTCAGTTAAATAGTCAGATAAATCCAATCTGGTGTTACATGAAGAATCATTGATTTCCGTATGATTTGTTTCTACATTGGCAGTACGTTTCTTCAAAGATGCGTGATAAAGATTTATTAGATGTTAGCAGTCTTGCATGTTCTTTGCCAATGCCCTGTCATACCACATTTAAAACAGAGTTGATTCTTCATTTCAGAAGTTCATTTACCACCTTCTTCCCTTTATTTTGCCGATTATACGGCTTGTATCTATTACCCGAGTTATTTACCCATCGGCCTCAGTCGTTGCCACGACCGCGCCTTCCAGAACGGTGACCACCACTTCTGGTATCTTTATTTTGATCGTCACCACGACCATGTTCCTCCGAACTTTTATTGTGGTAGTTTCCACGAGCACGACCCTTATGGTTCTGTTCCCGTTCTTTCAGTAGAGACGAATGTGGAATAGGTTTCAGAAAATTAACTCCGAATGACATTTAAAATTCATGTTTCCGTATTGTTCTTGCAGATTCATGTTGGATATATGAAAAGTGGAAAATATTTTTTCTAGCATTTGTTCCTCAGAAACTGGATAACCGCAGTGACCCAATTTTGTAGTTGTTTTAACTAAGACAGAATTATATTCAGAAACTGTTTTGAAATCCTGCAGTCGCAGGTTTATCCAGTCATTCTGGGCCTTCGGTAGAATAACCTTTTTTAAATGACTGTATCGGTTCTCTAAATATTTTCGTAATACAAGTGGGTCTTTCTGATATAAACATTCTGATTTGAGTTCTTCACACAAATGATGGCGGATTACAATGAGGGTCGCTGACCGTCTGTAAAGAGGTTCATTATTTCCCTCGCAAATTGTCTTCTCTAGTTGTTTGGCCTCTAGATGGGCTTCGATTTCAAGCTTCCAAGTAATATAGTTTTTCCCCGATAAGTCGAGGGCTGTAAAATCAACACTTGTTAGATTCGACATATTGAACTTGAAAATTTACGAATTACCTGTAAAGTTTTGATAGTCCTTTTGGGTTTGCTGAAATCTTCTCTACGACTAGAGCGTCGTGCTGATAATGTGTTGAAAATTTAATAGACAAAGGAGAAGATAATATCCAAAGAACTATAATTATATATTTATATTTCTCTCACTGCTTATAAAGCTCACCAAATACAATTTACAACTAAAGAGAGGATGAAGATACAAGTTAATATAATACATAGGTATGAGTGGTATTTATAAGGAAAGAAATAAGAAGGATTGGTATAGAGGTGCCAACTCAATCTCCATTCGGAACCGTGAAAAAGAATGCTTAAGCGGAAAGGGTTGAGTCCCATATTGGCACCTCAACCTTCCATTGAACTTGGTTGTCTACTAGGTATTTTGACACCTCAACCATCTATTCCATGGTTGTATGATAGGCACTATTTTCTCTTATGGGCAACCATATTAAAATAGCTTGACACCGCTACAGGATGGCACCATGTTACTTTATATGGGCAACCACATATGTATAATAGGTTTTTAATTATAGAAAGGTTCGATTCTTTCTACATTTTCACTTTCTACTGTTTTGTGTTGGGAATTCCTTACATCTTGCGAGAGATCTTCATCTATAATATCACTGTTTGATTGAGTTGGTAGTTGTTGGTTCATTTGAAAAATATCTTCTTCCTCCATTAAAACGTTATAAATACCTTAAGACATAAATGTTAGTATCCAATAGAAGAAGAAAGTGAGAATAAATAAACTAGTTGTTTATTGGTAATGGTTGTTGTATATCTTGATTGTGAAGAAGAAAAGAGAGGTATTGTTGTTGGAATATTTAGAGTTTAACGAAGAAGAGGACGACAAACAGGGGCGGACCCATGTAGGGACCCGTGGGGGCACGTGCCCCCACGACCCAAAGTTAAATTCTAATATTGAATAGAAAGAATTAGTATATAAAACTGAAAACCATTATTTGAAAAGCAACAAGGTTTTGGTGTGATGGGATGAGTTAGATATGTCCGTGTGTGCAACCCGGGTTCAACTCCCACCATCCTCTTTTTTAAGTAGGTTCTTTCATATTAAGATTCTTTGGTTAAATTTGATTATGCCCTTTCTTTTGTCCACAATTATTGTTTAACCCTGTTACTTTTTCCTTTCAACCCCAACTTATAAATTAGTTAATTCTATAAGTTTTTTTCTATATTAACTCAATGTGGACACCCATTGATTTTGTTAGAGTCATTTTCCAACGTATTATTACGTCTTCTTTATATATTTTGACTATTTTTTTTAGATCTCATCTATTCTCTCTCTCTCTCTTTTTTTTATACATTTTTACGAATATAAGATGCGGTGATAATTATTCAAGACATAACGGATTCTCTTTCTTTTGAATTAAAATTTACGCATTTAATTTTTGTATATAATGCGAATTTATATAAGACTAATTGTACAAATATTGTTATATTTTATATTTTTAACTTTTTTACAAACATAAGTTGCGCTAATCATTTTTCAAGACATACATGTTTCTCTTTCTTTTGAAATAAAGTTGACACAAAATATTTTTTTTTTATAAAATCCAAATGATATAAAATTAATTATTTATATTAAAACTATAGTGAATGCAACTCACAAGTTGGCGCTAGTCAAGTTGGACGGCGGCGTAGTTGTAAGATATAAAAAGCACTCGCTTGAACATTAAATCTGGATTTTTGAATAATTTAATTTTTTATAACTGAAAGTGCCCCCACAGTATAAAGATCCTGGGTCCGCCACTGACGACAAAGAAGAATTATTGTTCAATTTTTAAATTGTGTAATTATTCTTTCTAATGTATATAATAAGGGAGGATGGTATCTTTCCCCTCCTCCCAATGGCTAAAATTTACTCTCCCATGTTTGTCTCTAATGGTTAAGATTTACTCTATCAAAGTTTGTTGGTTCAGATTTGATTAAAAATCAACCAAGGGTTGAGATTATAAAAAAGAGCATCTTTCCAAAGATCTCATTTTTCTTTGAGAAGACTTAAAGACACCAATATTATTGTTGTAGGCGCCCCATTTACATATGGATCTCTTAAAACTTTAGCCTTTGAGGGGAGCCTATAGCTGCAATGTGGGGCGCGTATACATCACCTCATGTGACGCATCTGATAGAACTGTTCGTGCCCGACTGGCACTGGTTATACCCTCGTCCTTCTATATCTCACGATTTAATTTCAAATCCAAACTAATAGTTTCTAATACCAATTTGGTATACAAATCAAAGTAGAAAAAACTGATTTTGTACTATAGCTATTCAACAATAACTCTCCTTACCAAATACCAAAAAGAATAAATGATACGAAGAAATCAACAAGTACACGATTTCTCAAAATGGTGTCATGCCCATGCTGTGGATAGGCCATGCCCATGATGAATGTTAATTAGCCACAGACAAGGAAAAACTCCTTTTTAATGGAGTTTGGTAAAGTAGAACTTTTGGTGTCATTTTAATGGAGTTTGGTAAAGTAGTGGAGCTTCAAGTTGGGTTTGGTTGCAATCTTAAAGAAGCAAACGAACTCTAGATAAGGCCAATAGAAACTATCCAGAAATGGTGGTGATTATTTCATCTGGGCCGTTCTGAAGGCTACGGGGAAAATTCAATTGGGTCCGATCAGGGAATTGATTTCAGTCAACTTATTTAACTGGTCAAGTCTATAACTACCTTGAGTATTGTTCACCCACTTCTATTCTTCCCTCCGAAAGCTAAGGATCGGTTAAAGTTAATTTTTCCATCGTCTGTTTCACAAACTTAGCACTATTAAAATTTGCCAACAACTTCTGGCCCAGTTGGTAAGTACATCTACTTCGCAATGCGGAGGTTCTATGCTCGATTCAATGAAAGTGTAAATCCAGGAATATTGAACTTGGGTAGTTTATGTGGGCTTTAGACCATTTAATTGTCGAGATTTAGACAATTTAATTCGTCGGGCTTTAAGCCAGTAGTAATTCGGCTGTTATCGTGCTTATCACATTGTATCGATGTATTAATGCCTTTGTAATTACCGTTGGCACTACGGTAATTAGTACGTGTCTGACAGAGATTTAGAAAATTGTTCGATGAGCTGTTACAGCAAGTTACGTATAATTTTTTACCAAATAAAAGTTGGTTCAAGTAACTTAAATTCCCAGTGGTTCCTATCTGACACCCGTTAAGTAATGTCAGATCGCCCCCACAGCTTTACCTGTCACTAGAGTCGTTTCGAAATTTCTTAAAGGCTTCAGACTGGATGATGCGAGGTCTGAGGGTTCTTTTCCGACCGTTTTCTTGTTGTCTGTGGAACTTGTACCTGCCCGAAACCCTTCATTATTTAAATGGATTGGAACCCTTGAGAACACAAATCAAAGGTTTGAGTCATTCGAAAAACTTTAAAATAGACTAATAAAGAAAAAACTTCTTAAGAAATAAAAGTGCTTTTAGATGGAACACTTTCTTCGTTTTCTTTCTTCAACAAACTAACCACATGTCCACCACCCTTTGGTGCAACGGTTGGACACCCCTCATAAGCCCATGAGGTCGTGGGATCGAGTTCGGTGGAAGCAATTGGTATCAAAATTTATCCCATGTAATTTAGGCAATATATATAGTAAATAATATAATAAACTTGTCGGGCTTTAGGCCTCTTTCATTATGGTTAAATTAGGCGGTTATTGTGCTCATCACATCTTCATGATGTATCAATGCCTTGTAACAACTAACATAGATCCTCAAAAAAAAAAAAGTAACATAGATCATAGTCGATTTTTCAAAAAAAAAACTAACCACAAAAGACAACCCTCAAAAAACTTGTAGAATCTTGGGATCTTGTGAAGATTATGGAGGTTAAATTCTCAATGAGAAAACTTTGAAGATTTTGGAAGTAATTTTTTTTTTTTTTTACGTGTCCATGGTTCGAATATTTGCCTCTTAACAGAAAATAGATTAAATGTTAAAGTACATACAATGTAAGAATTAAAAAATAATACATGTAGTAAGAAAATGAATACTTTGTCTTTACAATTATTATTATTATTGTTATTATTATCATTATTATTATTTTAAATAACAATTTTAAAACATTTACTAACCCTGTTGTGCCACTTAGGATTTTTTGAATTTTTTGTAAGAAACTCCCTCCAATGCAATACCCAATTTGGATTTCAAAATGACTTGACGTCATTTAATGTTGAGATATCTCAAGAAGAAACTCAATATTTGAGATTTCTTTTAAAGATCTCATTTGGCCACTCAATATTATAAGCAAATCTAACTATCTAGGAAATGACACCTAAGTTATTTTTAAGTTTTTAGAGTGTTGCATTCAAGATATCTTTTGAATTGAGGATCTCAAACATTGACATCAGTGCCGACCCAAGTAGTTGGGAGGCCTAAAACGAGGAAAAAAATTGGTGCCATCTTTACACTAGCTATAAAAAAGAGTTAATTTTTTCCGGCAACAGATAAAGTAGGATGAAAAAGCATGAAAATCACAAACCTGAACTATATCTTATACGAGAAGATCCAATCTACACTATAACTACCCATTGTAGAATTTTATGGTGCTATATCTCTCACAAAGTATTTCTTTATGCAACCTTCTTGAGACTTCGTTAATTTCCTAACCTCTTTTTTTTTCTCTTTTAGCGTGTCATGATTTATGTGTACGCTTCATTTTCGTAATATTTTCAATTGAATAATTGAAGTATAATACGATAATTTGAGTCTAAAATAGAGAAATTACATTTAAATCAAACACCTACATTCTAATTCAAGAATACAATTCTATAAATTACCAATGTAGCAAAAAATGTGTGTAGTTAAAAATCGAATATAACAATTACCAATTAACTATTAAATTATGACTATGAATACCTATTATTGTATAGAAGAAAATAAGATTGAAAGAAATAAATTTTAATCCATACCTTATAAGTAGTAGAAGAGATCCAAGGATGAGAGAATTAGAAAGTGTAATTGTTGTTTGTTCGGACTTAATTTTAAACTAAAATCGATAATCTTCAACAATAAGATAGAATTTTTTTTAAGGGACACAACTTCAAACATAATCAACTAAAAAAATAAAGAAAAAAAGAAGGATAAAAATAGGCCGCGGCTTTGGGGAATAAAGAAAGTTCTCCGGGGAATAAAGACTTTTCTTAAAACTAGTCAAATAAGATTGACTTTTTATGTTTCTTTTTATTGCTAAGGGGTTCTAATTTTAGAAGATGCTATAAAAAAGACTCCTCCATCTCGTCACCTCTCTCTGCCACTTCATCGTCTCGACACCTCATCATCTTCTCTGGCGAAAGTCGCCGGCCGGCCAATTTTCCGGCCGGCGACCTTCAAACATAAATATTTTTTTTCTCTCTCCTCTCCCTCTCTCTAAATTTTTTTCCTTTTCTCTCTCTCTCTCTATAACAGAGATCTAGAGAGAGAGAGAGAAGGACAAACCATAAAAAAGTTTGATTCACTACCTATTTCACCTATAACTAAAAGTCTGGAATAACTCAATCATTCAACAAGCTAACAACATGATTTCAGAGTCATCTATAACAAAAAAAGAAAGAAAGAAAGGATGATTATAAATTTCTAGTACATATAAGTCGTAAATAGCCACATCTACTAATCAAGAAATCCTAATTTCAATGTCAGCTCAAAAAAACCCAAATTTATCCAACTACAAGGATCACGATTGTTTCCATCAAGTTCCCTTTTTTTTTGTATGCGAAATAATTCACATAAGAAGAAAATGAAACTTAATACTTACATTGCTTCCTTTCCATATCTGATAAATCCTAGGTGGTGGTGAATCATTCCTGTCTCCGCCACAGCTTAGATCTGAACCCTGGGGAGGAGGAGGAGGAAAGAAAAGAAAAAACCCAAGTTAATCCTCTCCATTGACATAAAGGAATAGATGGGTTCCAAGAAGATAACACAAGATTCTCTGAAGTTCCTGTTCCTTGAGGTGAAGGTTTGATCTTTGTTAAGAGAAGTTCAACATCTGAAGAAGAAGTTGGTGTTTTAGTGAGAGAAAGAGAACAAACCTTCTCTCTCTAGATCTGTTCTAGAGAGAGAGAAAAGGAAAAAAAATTAGAGAGAGAGAGGAGAGAGAAAATTATTTTTTTTTCTTATGTTTGAAGGTCGCCGGCCGGAAAATTGGCTGGCCGACGACTTTCGCCGGAGAAGATGAAGTGGCAGAGAAAACAGATGAGATGGAGGAGAACTTTCAAAAAAATGTATTCTGTATTCCCCACACAAATTTATTCTCCGGATAATTTTCAAAAAAAACTGGATTCCCTCGAGAATTTATTCCCCGGAGAATTTTCTTTATTTTCCAAAGCCGCGGCTTAAAAATATACAATTATAAAAATAAAGGAGAAATTTTTTAAAAGAAAGAACCTTTGTAGAGTTTAGAGAGAAAATTGATAAAGATAGAAAAATGAATAAAGGAAAAAACATAGAAAAGAACAGAACAAAATACTATAGCAAAATCCATATTCTAGGGTTTTTAAACTTTTAGGTAGTCTGTAGAATTAGAAAGTCCAAGAATCCAGTTTTTTTTTTTTTTGTGTGGAAATAGGGGTCTAGGTTAAACTTGGTTTTTATATTTTTTTGTGGACCCCATGTCACACTTCCATACAAAGAACTGTTGCTTGCAACATATAAAACTAGGGTAGGTACGGTAGGTTCAACGGAGTTCGGTCGGACTTTAGTTTTTCTTAGTTTTTGTTGGAGGTGCCTGTAACTAACTGTTATTTTGGAGCCCTTCCAAATGTGAGTTCCAAAACAGCTGTTTTAGTTGTTTTGGGCCTGGACAGCTCTTGATTGACATGTAGGAAAGAAAAACTCAATTGAACCTGACACATAAGAAAATTTGAAATTTTTTTGAATTCTGGATTGGAGATACTCTAACGAAGTCGTAACACAAAAATGAAGGGGTAAGACAAGAATGAGAAATGTTAAATGATCTCTATTAATCTATGCTACTATTTACGCAAATCACTAGTAGCAAGTAGTGGGGGTGCGAGTTGTTCCCCGCACTAAATACCACCGCACAAGGGCTCATTTTGTTTTATTATATAGATTCAAAATGGTCTGAGATGGATATTTTTAGAGGTTTTATGTGAAAACCGATAGTGTAGTTTTACATAAAAAAATGTTGTTCTCCCACAGGCATGTTGAGTTTGGAGTTAAACATTTCTTAGACCCGATTCCTAGTATATGTGACGTTGAATTTCGAAATATCAACTATAACTTGGATAGATGATTAAGGTTCAGTGGAAGGTAAAATTTAAAATATTTCTCCGTGTGTTTGTGATCAGTGTTGGTGACAAATTTCTAAAGTTTTTAATGTCGCAGTAATGGACACCATTCTAATTTTCAGCATACATTCACTGGTTTTTTCCTCTCCCCTTGTTCTTTCATATAAGTGTAACTCCATAGTTTTCAATAAAAAATGGGGGATTGGGTTAACCATCCAAAATGAGGGAAGAAATAGGTTTCCCATCCTAGGTAGCCAAAAAATGAAATGCAGGTCCAAAGAGTCAGGTTGGAAAAAAATGACGAAATGACCCTTGGAAAACAAAGTATTTACGGTTCATGCCATCGAAAATTACAAAATTGCGATCGAAATTTTCTCGGGAAACGATTTTTTTTCTGAAAAAGAATCTGACAACCCGTCCATCAGAATTTGTACTGTTCAGAAATTTACGGAATTGCCACCGAAAAATTCCCGGGAAACGAAACTTTTTGACAAATTGTCTGACGCACCGGGAAATTATTTTATTTACTGGAAATTTTCTTTTGTACTAGACACTTTTGTATCGGGAATTTTCTTGTGACCGGGAAATTATTTTATTTACCGGAAATTTTCTTCTGTACTAGACACTTTTGTACCGGGAATTTGAAATTTCATTTGAAAATTTGAATTTTCTTGTGTACGGGAAATTATTTTATTTACCGGGAAGAGATGGTTTTATGGGGGGAATTTGAAATTTCGTTTGAATATTTTAAATTTTCAAAAAAATTTGAAAATTTGAATATTCTTGTGTACGGGAAATTATTTTATTTACCAGGAAGAGATGGTTTGCTGGGCGGGAATTTGAAATTTCATTTGAATTTTCAAAAAAATTTGAAATTTTTTGTGTACGGGAAATTATTTTATTTACCATCTATTTTTTTTGGTCAGGAAACGTCAGCATGTCCCATCCAAGGGCAAGAGGGGGATAAAAAAAAATCAGGAATCAATGAGCTGTCCGGACATTAGGACTGGAAACTCATTTTTTGTCAAGGTTGGATTTATTTTGGTTTTACCCCACAAAAATTGGACCTTCCACTCAAAAATCCATAAAAAAATTTTGTTTTATTATTGTCGTACAAAGTGACCCTAGTTATTTAACATTAGTTAAAATTCATAGAAATTTAGCATGGGACTTTCCAATTCTCAACTAAACCATTGTGATACTGAATTTTACAAAGATCTTAAACTTTTAGTAGTGAATATTCAACATTAACTGCCCATATGTAAGAGCATCTCCAATGCAAAACTCAAAAAAATCTCTATTCGTCCTATTTGTCAAGTTCCAATTGAGATTCTCACTCTTAAGTGTCGAAAATAGAGATCCTCAATTCTTGTATGTCTCCAATGCAACACTCTAAACTCTTTTATTTTACTTACGTGTCATGATTATTTTTGAAAAAAATAATTAGTTATTTTGGAAATATACGAAGACTTGATTTCTATTGGTTGAAATTTAAATATTGATGAGTTGGACAATTAGAGATATCTCAAGAGGACACTCTATTTTCAGAGTGTCCTCGTGAGATATCTCTATTCCACTCTCGACACGTCATCTTTGAGATCTTAGTTGAGTTTTGCATTGGAGATGATTTTTTAAGAAAAACTCAGAAAATCCTATGTGGCACTCCGAGTTTCTAACATTGAGTTTTGCATTGGAGATGCTCTAAACTTGTTTAAAATAGTACATTGAATGATTGGTCGTGTAGTAACAAACTAACAACTCCCTAATAGGAATCTCAAATCTATGATTCCAACAAGCAATACCGTCTGACCTAAAAAGGGGAATCGACGACCTCAGTCTAAAGATGATGTGGTCGGCTCTGTCAAACGCTTTTTGGGTGCTTCTAAAGGCACCTGGCCAAACAGCTGTTAGCATCCAAAAATATTGTTGACTCAAGTCAATGGTTTTTTACCCGAGGTCTCTATAAGCACCGGTTTTTAATGTGGGTGACGTTCACCTTCGTTTACTTCTTCCATCTTCTTCTTCCAACAAAAAAGGAATCCTAATCAATTCTTCTTCCAAAAAAAACCCTAGAAAAGAGTGCAACATTCTCCGGCGACGGCGACGACAACATCTCCGACACCTACCAGCGAATATTCTTTTATTCGAAACAATCAATCCGGGTGATTTATTCATCATTAAACTGTGTTACATCTAATTTATAGCTTCTTTATATCATCTTTTGAAAAGAAATTAGGAAGTTAACAATGGAAGAAGAGAGTTTTAAAAATTTAACAACTACATCGATTCCAACTCTTTTACCTATTTCCGGGCAAAGAGAAGTTTCTCATGAGGTATACAACCATTCCCCGACCCTATTTTATATGTTTCAATACGTGTTGTGTGAGTTTTTTAAAAAACAAAAGTGAAACTTCGGTGACGTGAACGGACTGAATCAGTCCGGTACTTTTTAGTCCTTAACGGATCGGACTATCCGTTTAGAAATGACATGTCACGGACTAGACAGTCCGTGCTCTTGTAGATTGGGACGGACAGACTGATCCGTCCTTATCTGATAAATCCCGGACTCTTTCAGTCCGTTCCATCATGAAGATATTTTTTTCTTTAAGTGATTTTTATGTTTTTTTTCACCTTTTGACAAATTCCGGACCTTAATATTGTTCCTATTGAAGAGGAGTACCTTGCCGAAGAAGAAAATCGACCTTCAAATGATGGGTGTCAATTTATTAGTATTGATGTTGGTCAGTATTTTGTGACTGAAGATGTTTTTCAAACTAAAGAGGAGTTAATCGGTTGGGCTAAAGAAATTGGGAGAAAACATAAGTTTGTAGTATTGACCTCCAGGTCAGGTAATAGAAGAGGTGGACAGAAACCCCGGTTAGAATTATGTTGCGAAAGAAGTGGAGTATTTCGTTCACATGAGAAGAAGGATTTAGTTCCAAAATCCCATCAACCACCTATAAAGAAAAGGAAATCGAGCACCAAAAAATGTCAATGTTCGTTCAAGCTCAAAGGAATACGGGGGGTTAATGAAACGTGGAAAGTGTCAGTTGTGTCTGGAATCCATAACCACGAGTTAGCTGAAAGTCTTCTAGGTCACACATATGTGAATAGGTTGAAACCCGATGAAAAAGCTGTTGTGAAACATCTATTAAAAATTGGTTCGAAGCCAGCTCAAATTCTTTCTCAAATTCATGAACAATTCAAGGATAACACATCAACGTTGAAAACCATTTACAATGCACGTGCGAACATACGTATGGAAAACCAAGAAGGAAGGAGTCCGATGCAACAACTCATTAAGTTGTTGGTGGAACACCATTACGTTTACCATTTTTCAAACAACGAAGACACTAATGAGGTAACAAATCTATTTTGGGCACATCCTGATTGTATTCGATTATTACAGAGTTTCCATACCGTGTTATTGGTCGATTGTACGTATAAAACCAACCGATTTAACAAGCCATTGCTCGAGATTGTCGGGGTATCTTCTACGTAGAAATCCTTCACCGCGGCCTTTACATTTATGGATGGGGAGACAACTAATAAGTACACACGGGCCCTTAATCGTTTGCGGACGTTGTTTCCTCCCAACTCAATGCCAATCGTGTTTATTACCGCTGATTAACGCCATTGGTGAAGTCTTTCCAAATGCTCAAAGGTTGCTATGTACTTTCCACATCGACAAGTGTGTGGTAGCCAAAGTCAAAGGTCATTTCAAACAAGAACAATTCAATGTGTTTATGACAA
>BEHA01000531.1:314232-329084 GCA_002897215.1 Eschscholzia californica subsp. californica
CCTGAGCTCCAGGTAATGAAATGCTTCTCTTGAGCTCAGATTGCTGCTTTTGATTACTTCACTGATACTGATTCGTATAGCTCTCTGATTTTTGAAACAGTGAAGATCCCGAGATTCACTTTAAGTACATTGAAGCAGCTGCTAAAACTGGACAAATCAAGGAAGTTGAACGTGTCACAAGAGAGTCAACATTCTACGATGCTGAGAAGACAAAAAACTTCTTGATGGAAGCCAAACTTCCAGATGCACGGCCCTTGATTAATGTCTGTGATCGTTTTGGTTTTGTTCCCGACCTCACTCACTACCTCTACACGAACAACATGCTTCGATATATTGAGGGCTATGTCCAAAAGGTAAGTGGTAGGAGTTAGTGTCCCAAAGTGAGAGAAAGTTTATTAAAAGAGCTTTATAATTTACATCTCCGTGTTACAGGTTAATCCGTCGAATGCTCCTCTTGTCGTAGGGCAACTGTTGGATGACGAATGCCCGGAAGATTTCATTAAAGGGCTTATCCTCTCTGTTCGCTCTCTCCTCCCAGTTGAGCCCCTTGTGGAGGAATGTGAAAAGAGGTATGTTTCCTGTTCCCTCCGTTCACCCTATCTTTCTGTTTCTAGACATACTTGTACTCATGGTTCTGATGGTTGCAGGAATCGTCTTCGTTTACTAACACAATTTTTGGAGCATCTTGTGAGCGAGGGTAGCCAAGATGTACATGTGCATAATGCATTGGGTAAAATCATCATTGACAGCAACAACAATCCTGAACATTTTCTAACCACCAACCCATACTATGATTCCCGTGTTGTTGGTAAGTATTGTGAAAAAAGGGATCCTACTCTGGCGGTTGTTGCGTACCGAAGGGGACAATGTGACGATGAACTTATCAATGTCACAAATAAGAACTCCTTGTTTAAACTGCAGGCCAGGTTTGTTTTTGGTTGTCCATAGATCATGTTGTTGTACATGTGTGCATGTGGATGTACGTTTGACGATTAATATTATATAAGTTTTCTATTTCCATTTCAGATATGTGGTGGAAAGAATGGATTCGGACCTCTGGGACAAGGTTCTTAGCCCTGATAACGAGTACAGGAGACAGATTATTGATCAAGTTGTATCTACTGCTTTGCCCGAAAGCAAGAGCCCAGAGCAAGTTTCTTCAGCTGTCAAAGCTTTCATGACTGCTGATCTTCCACACGAACTAATTGAGCTTCTTGAAAAGATTGTTCTTCAAAACTCAGCCTTTAGTGGAAACTTTAATCTGCAAAATCTTTTGATACTAACAGCCATCAAGGCAGATGCCTCCAGAGTTATGGATTACATCAATAGATTGGACAATTTCGATGGACCTGCTGTTGGAGAGGTGGCAGTAGAAGCGCAACTGTTTGAAGAAGCATTTGCTATCTTTAAGAAGTTCAACCTCAATGTCCAGGCTGTGAATGTTCTGTTGGATAATATCCAAAGCATTGATAGAGCAGTGGAGTTTGCTTTCCGTGTGGAAGAAGATGCTGTTTGGAGTCAGGTAGCGAAGGCCCAACTCAGGGATGGATTAGTCAGTGAAGCAATTGAATCGTTCATCCGTGCAGATGATGCCACTCAATTCTTAGACGTAATTCGGGCTTCCGAGGATGCAAATGTATATCATGATCTGGTTAGATACCTATTGATGGTCAGGCAGAAGTCTAAGGAGCCCAAGGTGGACAGTGAGCTTATTTATGCATATGCCAAGATTGATAGGTTGGGTGACATTGAAGAATTTATTCTAATGCCAAATGTTGCTAATCTCCAAAATGTTGGTGATCGTTTGTATGATGAAGCTCTCTATGAGGCTGCAAAGATCATATTTGCTTTTATTTCTAACTGGGGGAAACTGGCAACCACTCTTGTGAGGCTAAAACAGTTCCAAGGTGCAGTTGACGCAGCTCGAAAGGCCAATAGTGCCAAAGTGTGGAAGGAAATCTGCTTTGCCTGTGTTGATGCCGAGGAGTTCCGATTGGCACAGATATGTGGGCTCAACATCATTATACAGGTAAATACTTCAATATTTCTTTCATTTATAGCATTATCGCCGTCTCAAGTTCCATTGTTAATTCTGTAATCTACGGTTTGGTCCAGGTAAGATGAATATAAGTAGTTACCTTACATTATTTCTTGCATATTGAGAAACTTTCATTTGTTGGTCTGGTATTCTAGGTTGATGATTTGGAGGAGGTTAGTCAATATTATCAGAACAGGGGATGCTTCAACGAGTTAATATCTCTAATGGAGAGTGGACTAGGGTTAGAACGTGCTCATATGGGCATCTTTACCGAGTTAGGAGTACTATATGCTAGATATCGTCCCGAGAAGCTAATGGAACATATCAAACTTTTCTCCACCCGTCTCAATATTCCCAAGCTTATCAGAGCTTGCGATGAACAACAACACTGGAAGGAGCTCACCTATTTGTATATCCAGTATGATGAGTTTGATAATGCAGCAACCACGATCATGAACCATTCTCCGGAAGCGTGGGATCACATGCAATTCAAGGACGTGGCAGTTAAAGTTGCAAATGTAGAACTGTACTACAAGGCCGTCCACTTCTACTTGCAAGAACACCCTGATCTAATCAACGATATGCTTAATGTTCTCGCACTTCGTGTCGACCACACTCGTGTTGTGGACATAATGCGCAAGGTTTGTTTTTATTGGATGCTTATCTATTGTTAGTCCCGGATAGATTTCTTATCCGAAACAAGAGAAAAAACTGTTATATTAATTATTGAATATGTACAAGTATAAAATGAGAAAAGTTCAAAACAAAAATTAGAACTTGCGAAGTTGCCAAATTGCCTCTCCGTTTAACGTAAAATCCCTGAACGACACTGATTTTTCTCCAAGTGGGTTTCGCATTGTATTTCTTTGTAATATACTTTTTCTGTTGCAGGCGGGTCAACTTCCGCTTGTGAAGCCGTACATGGTTGCAGTTCAGAGCAACAATGTCTCTGCTGTGAATGAGGCTTTGAATGAAATCTATGTTGAGGAGGAAGACTATGAAAGACTACGTGAATCAATTGACATGCACGATAACTTTGACCAGATAGGCCTTGCCCAGAAGGTAAAGATAAGTTGTTGAGTCATTCCTCTCTCCTAGAGGAGTTTGTTTTGCTAAGCATTATGTGTGTTTTATCAGGTTGAGAAACACGAGCTTCTTGAAATGAGGAGAGTTGCTGCATATATTTATAAGAAAGCTGGTCGATGGAAGCAGTCCATTGCTTTGTCAAAGAAAGACAATCATTACAAAGATGCCATGGAGACTTGCTCTCAGTCTGGTGATCGTGAACTTTGCGAGGAGTTGCTTGTTTATTTCATTGAGCAGGTACAACTTCCATTCTTTTACTGGTCATCCACTTGATGCTGATTCTTATCTTACAAATTATACTGATGACTTATTTGATGTCCATTCAGGGTAAAAAGGAGTGTTTTGCTTCATGCCTCTTTGTTTGTTATGATTTGATCCGGCCAGATGTTGCCCTGGAGCTTGCGTGGATTAACAATATGATTGACTTTGCCTTCCCGTACCTACTACAGGTGATTTATCATTTCGTCATCTTTTAGTTTATTATCGGCTGCTTAGCTTCTTCCCTATATCTCTCTCACCCACTAGACCTAGATCTTAAATAGGTAAGAACAAAATTTTCGCACTAAATATTCCCAATCCTAGTTACTTCTATATCAGCTAATAGATATTAATATTATACTGATTGTGTGCAAATAATAGCTAAAATGAAAATATACGTTCATTAAAGAAACATAGTTTGATGATGAGGGTTGTGACACAATAGTTCCTTATCCTCGGATCAGGACTCTCTTTTGATTGGTTACATCTAGAACTAGATAAAAAATGTAAAATCCTTATTCTTAATCCGAACTTCTTTCACCTGTATTGTTACAGTTTATCCGCGAGTACAGTGGCAAAGTTGATGACCTTATAAAGGACAAGATTGCTGCTCAAAGTGAGGTCAAAGTTAAGGAGCAGGAGGAGAAAGACATGGTCGCCCAGCAGGTAAATAGCTTCTATACTTTCCATTTCTCCTTAACGAATGTGTGTTTCTTCTTCCTCCATGAAATTTCTAGCCTCAGAGTTGTATCCAGACAGAGTTATGTCAAATCTGAGACCTAATATTGGCAACTGTGTTAATTTTATACAGAACATGTACGCCCAATTGTTACCACTCGCACTGCCTGCACCACCAGGTATGGGAGGAGCCGGTATGGGCGGAATGGGAGGATATGCTCCACCACCAATGGGAGGAATGGGTATGCCTCCAATGCCAGCATTTGGCATGCCTCCTATGGGTTCTTATTAATTTCAAGGTAAAAGAGATCGTATTAAATACTCGAAATAGTCATATCAACAACATGAAGGGGAGAATTTTTCGTGGATGTGTAGAGCCTAGTTCCAAATAAAATCTATATTCTTCTTTAAATGTCTTTCTGGTGGTAGCAGCCAGTTCATCTGAGTAGACACGGCTTTTGTTTCTTTAATTGTCTGTATTTTGGTTGTTTTCCTTTTCCCCCCATTTTGTGAATCTCTTCTGGTTTTTTTCTTTTCTTACATGTTACTATGAAACCCTAGATTAAAAATTAAGAATGTTTTCCATCCTCATTTTTCTTTCCTTTTTTGCCTACATACTGTTCTCATATCTTTTATGAAACCACCTTCTTTACATTTTTTTAGCTTGATAGTAGATATGACATTAAAGATTGGTTAGAGAAATAAAAGCTTTCTAATGCCACAGACACATATAACAGGAACAAAGTGTTTTCCTGTAGTTATCTTTGTTTCTCTTTTTACATATTCTTTATTTTTATCATCTTGTTTTCCCTTTTTAGATTATATATAGAAGTAAGTGCTGACATTTCTTACTCTTTAACATGTGGTTGATCTTGATCATGGTAGTAATACAAAAGGTAGCCAATACATGGACAACCAATTTTCTTATGTGGACAACTATATTCGGGTCCAAGTCAATTATGTTTGATTTAACTGACTTTGATTTAATAAGGGGACAACTCTATAAGGTCTTAAATATTAAAAGTGATTAATCAGAGGATCATTAACTAATATTAGAAATAGAAAACCTAACTTTGATTCATCTTCTTCACGGTCATGTTCTTCTTCTTCCTTATTTAAGTGATCTTCTATTCCAATCAGAAGAAGAACACATGAGGTATAAAGAATAAACAGAGTAAATAAAAGTTCCTTATGCAGTTCACAAGAAATCAATTGTAATTAAGATGATAAAGTTAAAATGCCCCTAAAATTTGTAAACCATAACTTTCTTTCATCTCTTCATCTCCCTAGTCGAAGAATCATCTCTTTAAACAAGTTTTTGCAGTTCCAAGTTCCTCACCGACGCAGGTGAGTTGCACAACGTTTTCCCTCATCTCTCTAGTCAAAGAATCCTTATCTTTAATTTGAACTTCTTTGTCTCGTAATTTTTTTTTGTTGGAAGTCTTTGTCTCGTAATTGGTACCTGTTAATAGAAGAGATGGGAGAAAGAAGCACAGAAAGTATAGGGTACTATTAATTTGATGATTTCCCCAAAATGAATGATGTCCTAAGAGGCCCATACATCATCTAAACGTGAAACACATCACAGTTTTTTTTATGAAGAAAAACACATCACAGTTGAAACATCTTCAAGAGGCGTGATATTGCTACTATTGCGGAAGATTATTTTTCAATACCAAACATCATTTTAGGTCTAATTTTTTTTATTTCAATGGGTTCTAGGGTTTATGAAGATTCAAACATAGATCCAACAAACTTTATAACAAAACATCTCTTTAAAAGATTTTCCATCCGTTTCATTTTCTTGTTACCGTGATCAACAATGTCTTCTCAAAATTTCTCTCTCTAAAAATTTGTAGGTGAAGAAGAAGAAGTAAAACAAAATCTGTCTAGGGTATATGGAAGGAAAGAGTGAGGACTTAAAATAAAACCTCTAATTCTTAAAGGACATGAGTGAAAAAATAATAGAGTAATGTCCCCTTAAAAACAATTGTCCATATTAAAATTTTAATTTTTCTAATTGTCCCCAGGACATTTTGTCTATGAGTGCCCTCCGATGTCCTGAACCACTACCTACATAATCCCAATTCAAATAACCAAAGATTCCACCTTCTCTGGTGATTCGAACTTGGGACCTCCAGAGATTTCTGGAGTTTATGTCAACACCTTGGAACCACTTGGACTACCAAATGTTGACATTTGTAGTTTTACTTGATGTACTATGTAATGACTAACGTATAACGTGGTCCATTTTCTAAAAAAAAATATCAACGATAACAAACATCAGTAATTCATTTCATTCATATTTAACCTTCTTTAAAAACAAAAACTCAAAAAAGAAGTAACAAAGATAGGATAATACAATCTAATATGATTTGGTTAATGATGAGTGCTCTAACCACCAAATTATTTTGATGGCTTTTAAAAAACCTGGTTATCTTTCTAATGTATTCTTCAAAATACTCCGTCTTTTTAACATTACCGGGATCAACTAAACAAGAAAAAGACTTCCAAAAAAAAAACTAACAAGAAAAAGAAATCTTTCAACAAAAAAAAACAAGAAAAAGAAACTTCATTTAATAATTGCATCTAAAGAAAACGATAAACTAGAAAGAGATTATTTAACAAACTTGCATAATCTTTGTCTGAGGTTAGAAATCTTGTAAAATAAATGCTCTTTAATTTGCAAGAAAGTGAATATTATAAGATAAATAGAAAATAAACTAAGCATCCAAAACAACTAAGAAGGGTGAAGGAAAGAGATAAAGGAAAGAGAAGGGGAACGATAGGAAGCTATAGAACTCCTTATGAGACTTGTTCCATATTGGAAGAAGTGATCTCTTCACCGACGACATTATTTCTAGGTTTTCTCCATTAATTGTCAATCTTTGTAATAGTTAAAACAACACGAATCTCCATAAAAACATACTAAAAGAATTGCAATATAATTGATGTACTTTAGTTTCGTAACACATAAATAATAACTTCATGAATGTAATAAAACTATTTATGTTAATGAAGAACACTTCCTTGCAGACGTGTCAAAGGATGGAATAGTGAAGTTGCCTGAAATTACAACGGCCGTTACTCGATAAGCCGCTTCAGTCATATGAGTTTGATCCCACATTATGTAATTATATGATTCTTACAAACAATGGTCATCTCACACGTTTATGTATTGTCCTCATAGAGATAAACGTAACCCTCTCATTTGACAATAAACTACATATAGTGTATCCTTATTCTCTAACAACCCGAACTGATCACGCCGTGAGTTGATGAGCGCTGGAGCATAATCGGCGTAAATTATGTTAACATGAGATAAACATTGGTCATCTCACATGTTTCTGCAATGTCCTGATAGAGATAAACGTTAACCCTCTCGTTTCACAACAAATTACATATAATGTATCCTTATTCTCTAAAAACCCGAATTGATCACGTCGTGAGTTGATGAAGCGCATCCAAGCTGAAACATAATCGGCGTAAATTATGTTAACATGAGGGTATAGCTCTCGGATTTGTCGGAGAGTGAATTGGATGAGATTGTTTTGAAGGCTTGCCACTTGGTTCAATGAGGATAGTTAAACTGATCGAGATTAATCTAGCCACCGTTACTTCCATTGCTCCTAGGGATATTAATTCGTTAACGTGGCCAATAATTGTGCTGGCTACACTAGGCACCATGTCTAAAGTTTGCTATTGTGTTTGTCTAAAGTGTAATCATAAGTACCAATTCCTCTGATGTGAAATGGCATATTTCCGAAAAATTGTTGACAATCTTTGGTGTTAGAACACAGAGATGGGAGTTGGGTTAACGCCATAAGGAAGGGAGTGAACATTGCCATAAGTTCTTGATTTGTAAGATATAATTACCAGCATGGCAGCATCACATAAATCATCTCCGAGGATATTGAAGTCACACAATTAGAAGAATTCTTTCTTTCATTAGTATTTGCAGCCAGGGGCGGGGCTAGTAAGGGGCATGTGGGGGTGCATGCTCCCAAGACCTCTCCTAACACTATCCCTAAATAAAAAGATTTATTCTTAAATGATATTTTTTATTTTTTTTCTAGGTAGCAAACCCACTATTTATTTCAAGTCTACGGAAAAATAGTGTAAAACCCATCGCACTATAATATGATTCTTTAGCCGTGAAGTAAAATATATCGACTATTTTGTAATTTAATTTCTTGGTAAACCTAGTCTAATGAGTAACACGATTTTTTCCTAATCATCTCCTCTTTCATAATAAAATTATTTTTTGGCATAAAATATACATTTTTATTTAGTGTGTTAGATTAATTACCTAGTTTGATTATTTACATAAATAAAAGTGTAACCATTAAATTACAATCAAAATAAATCGTAAAATATTTTAGTAAAAAACGTTACCGTGTATAGTCAGTTTCCTTAGAAATCAAATAAGATAAAAACATGAATATATATAATTTATTTACTTTCAGAATTTTGATTGCGTGTAAAGTTCTTCCACGAAAAAGCAAGTGTAGTTATTTTTGGTTTCCTTTGTATATATTTCTAAATTAAATTGTGTAATTCTTTTTTCTTAAAAAAATTGAACTAAATTACCCTAAAAATATAATTAAGAATATAATGAAATTCACCTACGTATTTCATATATCATTCAAAGAAGATTAAATAGCAATAGGTTGATTGGAAAAAAAATTTGCTAGAGTTTGTTGTTTTCTAAATATAATAACTATAGTGTAGGACGAACCACTTTTATACTAAGTGGTTCCAAAAAGTATTCAATATAGTAAATTAAAATGTTACGGGCTAATACATATTGTTTGATTTATTATTTTATGTGAGTTTCTCTTTTTAAAAGTGCCCCCACAGAAGAAAATTTCTGACTTCGCCACTGTTTGCCGTAGTACTAATTACCAATATTACTAAAAACCCAGAAATAAGATTGATCATATAGAAATTTCAGATTGCCATAGCAATTTTATCTTTCATTCCTTGAACAAAACCACAATTAAGTTTGCTCCACCATCTCAAATCTATATGTTTAGCTACTGGAATGACTAAGTAGCTAGTTATGAATTTAACTTTGGCTCAATTTATTTATTTTTGTTAAAGACTTTGGATCAATTTATAGGAAAACAAATTTTGAGTTTCATACTTGATTCATTTGTTTCCACTCAACAAGTGTGACAAATAGACTTGAACAAGTTGTGTTTATTAATCATCGTAACTTACTTGAACAACTTGTGAATATTAACCATTGTTCTACAACCTAAAAAATATATTTTACAAGCCACGGCAAAAAAAAACAAAAACAACCTAAAAAGGATATTTTTTTTTGAGCAAAACCTTACTATAAAAGATAACGCTACATAGTTTAATACAAAACGTACGAACAAAATGCTAAAAAACATCCAAAAAAAGTACTAACACGTAACAAAGTTAACTGTTGAAGGACCATTTCGTCAAATATGACTAATGGGGGTGTAAAACAGAAGCTGTCAAGTTGTGTGCCTCCTGATTGGAACTTCTCGGCCGATAACAGATGTCGATTGAATACCCTAAGGTGCGAGCACGGAGGCCGTTGATTTCAGTGATGACCCTCCACGGAACCTCTTGATCAGTGATTATGATTAAGTCTATAACAACCCTAGCATTCCCCTCCAATATATAAGAGCACAATCCCAACTCGTCCGCCAAATCCAACCCCAGAGTAAACCCTAATATCTCACTGTAAATGGCCGATCAAGGTTGAATCTGTTGGGTTTTTGTACCTATGGTTCCCCTCTGAGTCCCTTGCGATAGCTGCACATGAGGCATCCTCCTCTTTAAAGGATCCATCAAAGTTTATTTTGATGGAACCAATAGGTGGAGTGCACCATTTTTCTCCCTCAAACACATGATTTGAACTAGAAGATTCGATCGATTGCTTCGTTCTCCACCAGCATCGCCTTAGATCTGGACTTTTATGCCGAAAATGAAGATCGTTTCTTTGCTTCCACCACTCCCACATGAGAGAAGTTAAGTTGTACCGAAGATAATCGTTATTCTCTTGTTGTAACAGTGTCTGTTTAAGGTAACTAACTGGATCTGTGTTTATCATTTGTATGTCAATAAGCCCTGTAAGTCGCACAAGCTTTTGGAATCTAGGGCAAAAAGAGAACAAATGGTATGTTGTCTCCGTTTCTTGTGTTTCACACATCTTGCAAATCTGATCTATGCTTTGTACCAAGATTCCAATATTGCTAAGTGTTGATAAACCTCTGTGGATCAATTTTCATATGAAATTTTGGATTTGAGGGATCATGTCTTTTTTTCTAAAATAATTTCCAAGGAAACTCGTGAGCCTCTGCTGATATGGATGGTCTAATTTTAATAGTAGAATAATATAATTTGGTAGAAAACTTACCTGTGGGAGTAGGTTTCCAAATTACCTTATCATGCTGAAAATGTTGTGGTAGATTAATCTCAGTGATTGCTTGTGCTGTTACTTGATCGAAATATGTGTATATCATAGTACTGTTCCAGCTATTTGATTCATGTATTATTAAATCAGACACCCAACATATATGCGATGATAGCTCATTAAGAATAGTAGGAAGATGGTTTTGTGTATGTGGGATCCAAGGATCTGTTTTAATTTTTATAGAAGTGCCATCTCCTACTATCCAAAAGATGTTTTGCCTCATGGTATTTTTAGTATTGTTCAAGGCATGCCAAAAATTAGAAGAGTTGTTGTGCATCTCTGTTGTCCAATAGTCATCATGTTTGATATATTTTTCCCTTAAGTAATCTGACCCAAATAGCTTGACATTGTGTTATGAATCTCCAAGACATTTTGGCTATTAGGGACTCATTAACTTCTTTGATGGATCTAATACCTAGACTTCCATAGTCTTTGAGACTGGTGATTATCTCCCATCTGATAAAATGTAATTTATGATCTTCTTGGGAATGGCTCCACTAGAAATTTCGTTATGTTCTCTCTAGTTGGTCCATAAAATGAATGGGTAAAGTCTGGTAGCTACAAGGATACGTACAAAAAGATGCCAAAACTGATTTAATGAGAACATTACGTCCTGCCTGAAATATTAATTTGTTTTTCCAACCTGAAAGAGTGTTATTAAATTTATCAACTAACAAGTTACCTTGCTTGAGTATGAGTGCTCCCAGGTATTTTGCCTGATCATTCATCAGAGGAGAATATAGACGATGCTAAAGGTGGTTTTGATGGTTTCTAGTACACCCTTGCTGAAGTATATAGATGATTTTGAGTAATTGACCATCTGTCCAGAGAAGCATGAGTACTCTCCCATGATCTGTACTATAGTATCTAGATTTTCAGATGTTGTCTTTCCAAATAAGATGAAGTCGTCAGCAAATAATAAATGTGAGATGCTGGGGCAGGCCTGATTTATTTTGTATCCTGTAAACCTTTGTTGATTTTCATAATGAGAAATCAAGACTGAGAGTGATTGCGAGGTTAGGATAAAAAGATAGGGGGCAAACCTGTCAAAGGCCTCTAGAGATCGCCCACCAGTTTACCATTCAATTGGATGCTAAATCTAGATGACGTAATACAGGACATGATGAGGCTGGGAAGTGGGCCACTAAAACCTGACTCCTTAAGAACTGTTTCCAGGAAGGCCCAACTCACTCTGTCGTAAGCTTTGGCCATGTCCATTTTAAGCGAAAAGGCGTCCTTCTTAGATTTAGATTTACGCATCGAGTGAAGGAGTTCTTGGGTTATGATAATATTATCCAAGATTTGTCTATTGGGTACGAATGCGTTCTGTGTCCACATGATACTTCCAAGTAAGGGTTGATTTTGTTAGATCAATTTTGTGATGAATTTATAGACCGAATTGCACAGGGATATCGATCTAAACTCCGAGGCCAAACTCGGGTTCCTCGTTTTAGGAATTAGAGTGATAGTCGTTAAGTTGAGAGATGGGTCAATCGGACCTGAGATGAAGGCTGCCTGAATATACTTTACCAGTTCCGGTCCAATGATATCTCAGTTATGTTGGAATAAAAAACAAGGTAACCCATCTGGTCTTGGGCTTTAGGTAACACCCATATCCATTACGACAACTTTTATTTCCTCTTGCGTTGGCACCCTTGAGATGTGGCCCACTTGTTCAGCTGTGAATACCCTGTATGCATTGATGACTTCGGTTGGGGGCGGGCTCACCGATTCTTCCCTAAACAGATTCTGAAAATGATCAATTAATTCTTTCGAAATTTCATCTTCATTTCTTGTGCTTTGACCTGATCTTAGAGTTAGCTGGTGTATTGTGTTTTTCTGCCTTCTGATGGACATTGCTACGTGGTATGCCTTTGTATTTCTGTCTCCATTTCGTACCCATTTTTATTTGGCTCTTTGTTCCGCCTTAGTGTGTTGGACATTTTCTAAGAAAAGTATCTCCTCCTGAATTGTGCTTTCTATCATTAATACCTCATTAGTCGGGTTTATGTTTTGGATGTTCAGCAGTCGTTTTCTTAAAATAGTTAGTCTACTTTTAACCATTCCGAATGCTTTTTTGCTCCATGCTTTTGTTGACTCCTTCACCTGTTTTAATTATCTACAAAGGTACCCACACTGTCATCCCAATTATGTTGAAGTTTATTGGTGTAGTCTGTGTGTTGAGCCCAATACGCCTCAAACTTGGTAATGGTGTTTAGGACCTGACCCTGAACTGTTAATTTCAACAAAATAGGTGTGTGATCATATTGCATCGAGGCATGTGGAACACCCCTACCTCTGGAAATTTTAAAAGCCAAGTAGGGTCGCTAAGCGCTCTGTCCCGATGTTCTTTGGTAAGATGATGTGTTGATTTGTTATTGGTCCAAGTATAGGCCGAACCGTTGAAACCTAAATCCAACAAGTTAGCATCTAAAATAATTTCTGAAAGTGATTGAGAAATGGGATATTATACGATCCTCCCCACTTATCAATCGTGGATGATAAAACATTCATGACCCTATAAAACAGTATGGGTTAGTAATACCATTTAAAATAGTCATAACATGGTTCGAGAATAGACGACGGTCACGAAGGTTCGGGGGCCCATATATGTAAAAGAGGTCCCACGGTTCATTTGTAAGAGGTGATTTAATAGTGACATGGATTAAATTTGCTGATGACGAATTAATAGTAAGGTTGAGATCTGAGTCCCAGTGTAGGATTAAACCCCCACTCTTACCATTAGAAGGAACATACAAGTACTTAGATAGATTAAATTTATTAAAACATGAAAAATGATTATAATTAGAGATTCTAGTTTCAGAGAGAAAAACCAGAGATGGCCTAGTCGCTCTTAGGAACTGGTTAAGAGTTTCTTTTGTCGGGGAGTTCCCTAATCCCCGACAATTCCATCCAAAAAAACTCATAATGAATTCGGCATTTTGGTTGTCGGTACCCTTTCATTCTCCAAGTCTGGATCGATATGCCTCGCAGTCCTTTTGTAATGCTTTTTGACTCTGTTTTCATGTGAATTGTCCATTATTTGCATCATTGGAGTGTCAGACGTTCTCACTCCTTGGTAATTGGTCACATTGGTCCTCATCTGAGCCTCAGTCGTCTGACTTATAATTGCTCCTGTCGGCATCTGTATTTTGCTTTTTTTGATCTAGCAAAGACTAGATAACATATCACCGAAGTTAGTTTTCACTGAAAATTGGGGTAAGGGCATCTGATCCCCTGATAAAAGAAAATTTAGCAGAAAGACTTTTAGCGTTTCTCCCTAAACTAAAACACATGCAGCCTCTAAGTCGATACACAACAACCAAAACTAAAGAAAAATGCAAAGAAAACTGAATGTCAAGGTACGAACCACCAATACGAGAAGCAGCAGCAGACATTGGATCAACTAGATTAAGTATTGATGAAGTGCCAGATGTTTTGTCTAGAACTTCTTCAAGACTTTGAACCTTCTCCTCTAGAACTTCGAGCCTCGTCTCGAGGTCTCCCATTTTTTGTTCGGATCCTGTCACCTTTACCTGTTTGGGTTGAGAGACACGTCTGTCCTTCCCTCCACATCTAAGCTACTACAAAATAAATTATATTAAGGTCAACTCCATAATTTATGTCATGTACGGTTTATCACGTTGTGTGTGTTATTGTTAATTGAGGAGTTTAACTTTATGATTTTGATTTTTACAATATTTCTTGGCATAATCCAAATTTGGAAGCCATTATAGGTCTATCAAGAAATGTACAACTAAGTCTTCTTAGGATATTATACTTGTTGCATAACTCCTAAGTCTGTCACAATTCTCTAATATATGTAAGAAACAACATCAACTTCTCTTAGCTCGATTTAACCTGACCCGAGATTATAAGTTGGCTCAACCGATTCATAAGCATTAGTCCCTTGGAAACGATTAATCTTACCATAAGTATTTTTTTTAATCCAAGTAGGTTAGGTATGAGGCATAATGGTCATTGTCTTCATCTACCTTGATGGAGATGGAGAAAATATCAAAAAAAAAAAAAAAGGAAAACCTTGTAGAATGCTTTGGTATTTGGATAAACATACAAAATATACTCCACAATATAAAATGGTCGCGGCTTTGGGGAATAAAGAAAAATCTCTGGGGCATAAAGACTTAGTTAATCAACATTGACTTCGGGAGAATATTTTTTTCTAACCCAAAAATTTACCTAGCTAGTCTCTTGCCCCATAATCTTCATCTTCACCCCAACCCCGTAGTTTCCAATCAACTCAACTTCCACCGCCACCATTTCCATCTTCATAACCAGAGGTCATTGAGTAGGTGGAAGGTTCAAAGTTGACAAAGC
>BEHA01000531.1:333292-349466 GCA_002897215.1 Eschscholzia californica subsp. californica
TTGAAAATTTCGTGTTTTTGTCCATCTTTCATTCAACAAAAGCATCCGTGCCGGAGGCACGGGTCATATCTAGTTAACTACAAAGACTGGTCTATTTATAGACCAAAACTTCAACCACTAACTAAGACCACTACTAACATCATTTCCACTAACTTATCCATTAACTCCACTAACTTATCCATTAACCGTACTAACTTGTACGTTAACCCCACTAAAATTAACTCTCTAATTATAACTTTAAAAAACAAATCAATTTTGAGTTCATATAAAATTAACACTCTCCCTTAAACTCAAATGGTACCACGCGCATCATGATCTTCAACTTGAAAAATGAATCAACCTTCAATGGCTTAGTGAAAATGTCAGTCATTTGTTCCTCTGATTTGGAAGACTTCACATCAATTTTATTGTCCTTCACAAGCTCATGAATGTAATGATATTTTATATCGATGTGTTTACTTATTCCATGAAATATTGATTTTTTTTGTTAAGAAATTAGTTGATTTGTTGTCACAAACTATAGTTGTAGGAGATTATTGCTTCTGATTCAATTCATCGAGCAGACGTCGTAACCAAACAGCTTGACTAACACATGAGGTTGCAGCTATATATTCAGCTTAAGCATTTGAGAGTGTAACTACTTGTTGTTTCTTTGGTGACCCAGAAAATACACCTGAACCCAAGTGAAATACAAAACCCGATGTGTTTTTCCTGTTATTAATATCACCTGCCCAATCACTATCAGTAAAACCAACCAGATTAAAATTGTCAGTAAGTGAATACAAATTTCATGATTTTGGGTACCTTTAATGTACTTCAAAATTATTTTGTTGTCTGCAAATGTATGTGACTGGGTTTACCCATGAATCTACTTATCAATCCCACTCCAAACACAATATCAAGTCTAGTAGAAGTCAAATAACGAAGACTACCAACTAAACTTCTATAATAAGTTGGATTTACAAATTCACCCTTACCGTTATAGTCTAAACATTGCCTTGATTCAATTGGAGTTGTAATTGCATTACAATTCTTCATTTTGGACTGTTTCAAGATATCGGCAACATTAATATGTATCAATACCAGTGCACCAAGTCATCGGTGCTTGTTTCAATCCGTAAAGAACTTTTTTCAACCTTAATACCTTGTCTTTCTAACCTCTATTAGCATAACTCGGTGGTTGACCAATGTAGACTTCCTCCTCAAAAACTCCATTTTAAAAAACAGATTTTACATCCATTTGATGTAATATCCCCTTATTTTGGGCAGCCAAAGCAATAACCATACGAATACTATCACGTCTTACTACTAGTGCAAAAACTTCATAATAAATAATACTTGGTTTTTGGTTATACCCTTTCACCACCAACCTGGCTTTCAATCTGTCTACTTGACCATCTGGTTTATACATGGTTTCGAAAACTCATTTCACCCTAATGGATTTCTTTACTACATGAAGATAAATTAACTCCCACGTATCATTTTTCTCAATTGAATGAATTTCATCATCTGTAGCTAAAATCCACCTCACATTTTTTACTGCTTCTTCAAAAGCGACAGGATAACAATCTGCAAAAAATGCAAAATCTTTGTCAGAATTATCATTATCATTGGTTACAACATAGTCATTAAACCTTGATGGCATAACTCGAATACGAGATGAACTGGGACACAACTCTAAATTTGAAGTGTCATGAGTATCAGGAGGAATTGGTGTATACTCAATTAATTGAGAATCTGAAGCTACACTTTGAGTATCAATATTGATACCCATTTGTTATTTTTCTTCAATTGACCAATTACACACTCCATCTTCAATAAATTCCACATCCCTGCTCACAATAACTTTACTTGTTTTGGGATTAAACAATTTATATCCTTTATTCACATTACTGTAACCAACAAAAATACACATTTCACCTTTGTCATCAAATTTATTTCTTCTCTCATCTGGTACATGGGCATATGTAATACATCCAAATACTCTTAACTCTTCCACATTTGGTTTAAAATCATTATATGTCTCTTCAGGTGTTTTATGCGGAAGACCTTTGGTAGGAGACCTATCCAAAATATAAACAGAACAAGCAACAAGTTCTGCCCATAAAAATTTGGGTAAGTTTTTACCTTTAAGTAAGCATACTCCATAAGCATACTCAGTAAGCATACTCAGTAAGCATACTCAGTAAGCATACTCTTTGTCATCTCAATAATTGTCATATATTTCCTTTGAGTAACCTACAATAAGTTGATGCTTAATTCTCTGTTCCTTACAAAAATCAGAAAATTGGTTAAAGGTATATTCACCACCTTTATCTGTTCGGGGACCTTAAAAAAATATCCACTTGTTTCTCAACAAATATTTTGAACTCCTTGAATACTTAAAATGTCTTTAAATTCTCCTTCAAAAAATAAACTAAGATTTTTCTGTTGAAATCATCAATGAAAGTGACAAATAATAGGGTTTATTTCCCAAATAGTCCCCAATTTCGTGACCGGTTTCCTGCCTAGCCCCCTACTTTATCAAAAATATCCAGATGACCCCCTTTTTCAGATTTCGTTGTGACACCGTTAACTAGTCATCATCTCTCTCTCCTCCAACTCATCGCCTCTCTATGCCAACTCATCTTCACGCCACCTCATCATACCGGCGAAGGTCGCCGGCCGGCCAATTTTCCGGTCGGCGACCTTCAAACATTAAAAAAAATTAGTCTTTTTCCTCTTTCTCTCTCTAATTTTTTTTTAAGTCTCTTTTTTCTCTCTGTCTAAAAACTCCGGCGAAGGGAAACCCCTTCGCTGGAGTTTTTAAAGAGAGAGAGAGGAGAGATAAATAAATTTTTTTTTATGTTTGAAGATCACCGACCGGAAAATTGGCCGGTCGACGACTTTTCGCCGGTAAAGACGATGAGGTGGCAGAGAGAGGCGATGAGTTGGATGAGAGAGGTGATGACTAGTTAACGGTGTTATAATAGTAACTGAAAAGAGGGTCATCTGGATATTTTTGATAAAGTAGAGGGCTAGATAGGAAGTCGGTCACAAAGTTGGGGGCTATTTGGGAAATAACCCTAAGTAATATTACCTCTACTTGATTCTACCTTAATAGGACCACATATATCAGAGTGAAAACGTTCTAACTGCTTTGTAGCTCTGCCACAATTTCCCACTGGAAAAGGGTAACTGTGTTGCTTTCCAAGAACACAACCCTCACAAAAACAATTGGAACTATCTAATACGGGCAGTCCAATAACCATATTTTTCTAATTTAGTAACTTTAAACTATTGAAGTTAAGATGACCAAAACGAAAGTGCCATAACTACTTTACATCCACAATAATTGAAGTAAAAAAAATGTAATGGAGTCAGTAAAGATAATTGAAACATGCGATTTTTTGTCATTTTCACTATAGCAACGATGTCATTATTCTTGTTCTCTAGTTTGCAATCCCTTTATCAATTGTTATTTTGATCCCTTCCTCGGAAAGTTGTCCCAAACTCAATAAATTGCAATGTGAACTAAGAACACAATAGACATTAGATATATAATCATATGAACCATCTTTCAAAGATATAATAATATTACCTTTACCCATAATTGACACTTTGGATTTATTTCCAAATTTCACATCTCCGCGTTATGATTCATCTAATTGGTGAAATCCTTCTTTCTTACCACTCATATGGTTACTGCACCCTGTATCCAAGTACCATTTGTCTAAATGATCATTTTAATTTAGACAGCAGGCTAGTAAAAATGTGTCTCTTTCTTCTATCGAATAATCATCTCCATCTGAATAATCATTTTGATGAATTATGTAGGGTAATAAAAGAGTTTCCCCCTCTAATGACCCAATTTTTTGCAAAGAAAACTTCTAACTTTAGATTTTTCATACCTTCCAATTTTTTTGGATGTCTTACCATGGATTCCTTCCCTTTTGTCGGTAGGTGCTTCACCACTAGAACCACATTTTTCAAACAGAACGACTTTGCTTTGAAAAGCTTGTTATATAGACCCTGCAGTAACTCTCTGGTTCATCCTATGTTCATGAGAACATAATGAACCCATCAAACCTTCAACTGACATAGTTGAGAAGTCATTTTCTTCCTCTGTTGCAGCAACAACATAGTCAAAACGACCTATCAATGGTGTCATGATTTTCTCAATAACATGTAGATCAGTTAACTATTCACCATTAACCCGCAATTGATTAACAATAGATTGAATTCTAGAGAAATATTTTCAGAGTTAATCATATGAAGAGATTCAAATTCACCTCGTAAAGTCTACAACCTTAAATTTTTTACCTTCTCATCAGCTTTATAGGATCTTAAACTATCTTATCAGACCTGAGAGGGAGCTTCATGTGCTACCCGATCAATTGGTTCTACATACCCAAATTCGACCACTTCCCAAATTTCGTAAAAGCCAAATAATTCTTTCATTTGGATACACCATTGATCAAATTTTTTTCCACAAAATCGCGGAAGCTAGGGTTGGATTGACCCGTTCATTTTGCAATTCGGTTAGTAATCACAAAATATTCCTGGCAAATGTTGGAAATCAAAAGACTTTAATTTTCAAATGATAAAGGAAAATTACTTTTGCATAGACAATGAAAAATTAGAAGATATTTAACTGAATTGAATTTGATTACTTAACTTGACTTGAAGAAATTAATTATAAAGACTGGTATATTTATAAACCACAACTTTAACCACTAACTAAGCCCACTCCTAACATCAACCCCACTAACTTATCCATTAGCTCCACTAACTTATCCATTAGCCCCACTAACTTGTACAATAACCCCACTAAAATTAACTCTCTAATTACTTAAATAAAATTGATCAATTTTGAGTTTATATAAAATTAACAGAATCAAAAGAAGAGAAGAATATGAAATGAGAGAAACCTGTGGGAAGTTTAGGGCAACGAACTGTTAGTTGCTGACAAAACTTTGATATACATATTATTTGACGTAGTGGTTTCTCTCTTTCATCTTCTTCTCATGAAACAACATAATTTCGATTGAACCATACTGTTCGAACTGGAATTTGTTATCGCTTCAATAAATTGACGTTTCGTTACTTGAGCATGAATTGTTACGCAATAAAAAGAACAATGCATGCATGAATAAGATCAAGCAACAAAGCACGCTCGTACCAACGGAAAAGTATTAACAACTTTGACACGTAAGCGCAGTACCCTGACCAAAGAGCTCGGCCGAGAAATAAGTGGAGGAAATTACACAGTCGGTCGCCCACTCTGCCCATGTCATTAGTCAAAAACTTACTCTTGTCATATATGTTCGATCTGATTAGGTCGGGCACCCACAACAGAAGCATTTACTTCTTAGTATCTCCTTTAATTATCTACTAAAAAGTGGGGCAACTCGTGTTGTGCCAAATATTTGTCATATTTGACCAATCAAGGAATCAACACATGACTGAAATAACACGAGTAAACCACACAGAAACAAGCCCTCGATACAGGTGACGAAGGATTGAATACATGTCAGACCTTACCACCTAAGCCCTGCCTGAAAGACTGGAGGGAGGTCGACCATAAGCCTCCTCGACATTTAACCACTGCTTTGTCTAAGAGGCAAAGAATAACGAGAATCTAAGCTATCCCCTCCCAGGCTTAGCTCTAGAAATAAAGTCGAAAGGTCGACAACGAGGACCTTTGGACCTCAAAGCTCGGCTTCGCCTAAGTGTGAGGTAGGCGAACAAAGATATGCACGATCCTACACATAAAACCGTTACTGACCTCATAATCGTATCACGTTGGTTCGACCCCAGGACTTAAACAACAACATGTGCCATCCATCTAAGAGGTGTCCAACTAGGGACGGATCCAGGATTTTCACTTAGGGGGTGAGGATTTATATACTTAATTTTTTTTTCAAACATGGTAATTAATAAAATATTTATATTTATTAATTATATTATTACATCAACGATTACAAACGCAATTAACCTCTACGATAGTTTAATTTTACTAAAAACATTTTTGGGAAAATAGTGATCTTTTGGTTGAAATGGACCACGTTGTAAATAATATCCACGAATTTCATCTCTGTATTTGGATTCATAACTTAAAATCGGTAGTCCAGGATCAATTGGTAAATATGATAAATTAGAGTCGGTCCCGATGTTGGAATGAAAAATAACGTTGGAGTCGAGTCTAGAACTTCTGGTGTTGAATTTGATGAACCCGAAGAAAAAATTCTTTTAAAAGTTGTAGGATTTATGGTAGATGAGTTGAAGTCTATAAGGTTTAGAGTAGATGAATTGAATTTTATAGAGTTTAGGGTAGGTAAATTGAATTTTATAAGGTTTATGGTAGATGAATTGAAGTTTATAAGATTTATAGTTGAATTGAATTTTATAGGGTTTAGGATAGTTGAATTGAATAATTTCAATGTATAACACTTTAAAAAGATTTCTATATATAAAAGTTAAAATATTTCGAATTGCTTATAGTGGGATTCGAACTCAAATCTCAGGGTCTCATTCTCCCACAACTGCACTCCTCAATCATTGGGCCAAGCTATACTAGATGGTATCTATATACACACGATTGAATATATATTGACATAGGCAAATACACATAAAAAAAACACTAAAAGTAAAAAAACACCTAAAATGCTTGTAGTGTGATTCAAACTCACGCCCTCTAAGTTGTAACCACAATCCGGTCAACACTTACACCGCTAAGCCAAATCATTTATTATGTTATTTTTATACATCAGAAGATATGTATTTTAGATACCTATATATAAAAAAACAATTTGCCACTACTACCATAATCTTTTTTCGGGTGGATCCAGGGGGTGCGGTCGCACGCCCTCGCACCCCCATGGATCCGCCCCTGCAGTGGCGAGGCCAGAAATTTTTATGAGTGGGGGCACTTTTTTTGTTATAGTTAGTGAAAGAATTCCATAGTATACGATCAGGCTAGAATCAAAAAACAAAATTTCAACAAAATTTTATTTATAGTTTAGATATTCCATAGTAATTTTGATGTACAACAAGAAATAATTTTCTCATCAATATGGTTTGGGATCTTTCCCCCAACTGCATTCCCAACAAATATTAAAATAAAAAACAAAGGAAGGGATGAAGAGATAGTGGTGAAGATTACGAAAACGATGGTGGAGATGATGAAGAGCAAGTGATCGTAATGGAAAAAAAATAAAGATAAACTTTTCTTTCTAATAATATGTTTACTATAACAAACGTGTAAAAAAACAATCTTGAAGTCCAAAATACAAGTCACTAGAAAATCAGACAGAATCAAAATTAAGGGAGTTATTTAGAAAATTCATCATCTCTACGAAGTCGTGTTATTAAGTTGGTCTCTTTGAGGAGGCCAAAATGGAATTAGTTGAATTCATAAGAATCAATTTTAGACCAAACATGCACTTTATAAAGTATTTTCAATAAGCAGTCATTTTAAACCAAACAATACTTTCAACTAATGTAAATAGTAGACATTCTACGAAAAAAAATGTAAGTAGTGGAAATTCAAGAAAAAAATGTGTTGTGTGTGGGTCGAACCCAAGACCTCCACAATGTAATCCAAGCATTTCACCACTTGAGCTAGAGAAGAATTCTATTTAAAATGTGGAACTGTAGATACATAATATAATGACAAGTGTAACTTAAAACATACGAGTCACATTTGGGTCGTGGGGGCACGCGCCCCCACGGGCCCCTATGTGGGCTCGCCCCTGCGCCCCTGTGTCCAACCACCGCCAACTCTTTGTTGGGTGATCCATACCATGTAGAAGTTATGAATACAACAAGATAAATCCTATTTGGGGTAGGTTGATTTCTTAATCCCTCGTCTTCATACATATTAAATCTATTTTGATATTCTTAAATATTTATATTTTGTTAAAATATGAAGACATAATACGTTTAAGCAATTGGAGCATATATATGGCATTTGAAGGTGCACCCCCTCTTGACTAGAGCATAAAGGAGTTTTCGTCTTAGATACTAAAATTGTGATGGCGACCCGAATGTGCCTGATAAACTCTAAAAATTTGATGGACTGAACCGAGTTTGGACACTAGGATTTTAAAAGTTACCTACCCAAAATAATCTGTTTGCTAATCCTAATATACATATAATTTTAGAATCCGACCCTACTCGACTCGATGTAGGAGAATACCGACAATCACACAATCTGATCCGATTTTTACCACGATGTAGAACATATCTATCAAAAGAATATAGAATTACACTTTTGTAATTTCTCCCTAGGATGAAGAAGTTTGGACTTGCAATTAGTTTTTTTTTTTGGCTTCGGACTCCACGCCAATCGATAACAATCTTTTGGACTCACACCTAAGAGCAAGTCCAACCTCAACCTGTCTCAGGCCTTAAAAACCACTTTTTCATCCAAAATTTACAGCCTCAGCTTAGCCCCTAAAATTCAGCTCCAACCTCGGCCTCTCTTGAGGCCTTCAATATGTACATGTGGAAAACGCGTATGTGAGTTTTTTGTGGGTGTGCGAAGAACGTGTGTGATTTTGTGTATTGTTTGAACTATTTTCCAAATAATATTTTTTTTCTAAGGTTGGAAAATTATTCGGGAACCGACAAGTTGGATTTTAAAAAATGTGTGGGTCTTTGTTAGATTTAAAAAAAAAATTGATGTGTAAGTTTTTGTTAGATTTAAAAAAAATAAATTATTAATGCATTTTAATCAGTTAGTAGTAACCTAGCTTTAAAAAAAGTAACTATCTTTTTTTCTAATAATATTTATTTAAAAAAAAATAAGGACCGTTGAACCACATCTAACGACTGGATGAAGGCCCCAACGATCACTTTTGGGGCCCTCAGCCGGCCCTTAATTGAGGGTTGGCCGAAACCCTCGGTTGAGGCTCAACCCCAACCGGCTGGGGTTGGACGTGGGGGAGAATTAACAACCCCTCCAGCCCCACGTTGGACTTGCTCTAGATCCTAAGGTATATTTTTCAACAAAACCTAAGGTATCATAACAAAAGAAAAACAAAGACGGGGTTTTTTTAGGAGAGAGACTCTCCCCCTCTTTTTTTCCCCCAAAACCAAAAACCTAAACCACCACCCTTCCCTGCAAATCCACCACCATCCCACCATCAATTCTCACATGCAATCCCAGATCTAAACCACCAACCACTACACATAACGATCAACCCAGGAAATTTGATGATCAGCTAATCCCAAACGCTCAAAAACTGGAGTTTTTCATCCAAAAGTAAACACTATCAAATCTCTCTCTCTAGTACATTAACTATCTAAAAAAGTCGGACAACAAGCAAAAGACAAGGATCTCGGGATAGGCGAAAGTATTTAGCGCAATCAACCCAGGGAAGTATACCACTTTGCTTTGAATCTCGATCATAACAAGTACTAGATCGAAGATAGGAGGGACGTTTATATTAACCCTAAGCTTGGTACTAATTTTCCTTTAGATATTTTCACTTAATCTCATCTTGCATGTTATTAATCGTTAGCTATCTATTCCCATCTTAAAGTATACCTATCTTAGAGTATTCCTGTTTTCACCTATAATCAATATGTTGAAGTTGACGTCATATTAGTACTTCACTCTCATCATTATTAAACAAACCTAGGCTTAATCTCTTTACTCGCCTAATTCTTTCGACACAAGCCAATCCACTTCAGCTGTCTATCAGATATATGCTTAATCAAATAGTCATGTGTTCTACTTTCGGTCGAACTACTTACGATCAATTTGATCGGCCATCCTTGCTAGTTTTATCCATCTTTAACCGATATCAGTTTAGGTACATGTATCATTCATTTGCTAGCCACCTACGCCTTTCAATCGGACGAGTAATAATAAACATATATCTAAACTTTCCCTTCGATCCTGGTCTGCACTCTTCGTTGTAATTTTATCTCCATCTTAGTCGCGCAGGTTATGTTACTTATCTTCCAGCTCAATTTTTGTTGAGTTCATGTGTCTATGGTGATATTATAGATTTAACTCTGATTTCAAGTTCTGTAACATGTTCACTTCCACTCCTTTACGCAATTTTATTGCGATCTTTTGTCGGATTAGCAGTGTTTTCATACTCGGGCTATGACGGCGATCCCATTTCCCAAGTGTCTGAATTGTTTCTACATTGTAGAATTCGATCGGATATGGTCTCTGTATATGGAGAATACTGGCGGGATATCCCGGAATCATCCTATGATTCCATCTTACAGACACCCTCGTTTCTTCCGGAAATTTTAGGTGTATGTTTAATCTATCTTAAGTGTTACAAGAAGTTAGATACGAGCTTCATCTTTATAGCTATCAGACAAACTCTTAAGATTAAATATGGTATCTTACTCGAGAAGAGCTGCCAGCCTTGCAAGCTATAGAATGAAGACGGCTCTACAAACAGAAGTTATAAAATGAACCTCTTCAATTCTGATATTTTGATGTATTACGTTACTTACTGTATCTATGTTTTTCCTCATAGTTTACTGTAAAAGACTCATTTATGTTAATGGATTCCCTTCAAAAAAAAAAAAAAAAAACCTAAGGTATGTATATTACCAACGCGCCTGCCCGTTCAGGTATGTTTTAAAGTGCTCGTAACGTGTCTATACATTGTAACAGCACCCATTGTCTTTGTTTTGGCACTTGGCAACCTCAAATCAATACCTCTCCTTATCATCTCACCTTCACCTTCTAAAACCCTAGTTTCAGACAACCCTAGTTTCGATTACCGGCGCACAAAGTTAGCTACCTTCCTCCTTTTCATGATCTCTCCTTCTTAATCTTTTCTTTTCTAGGGTTTTGCTTTGTTTAATCACACAGTATATTCTTTGGCTACTGATTTTAGAACTTTTTGTTTTATCATATTTATTGTAGAAAGAGTAAAATCATTTCAGCTAAGATGTCAGACGACGAAGTCAAGGAAGAGAAGGAGTTGGATCTCACTTCTCCTGAGGTCGTCACCAAATACAAATCCGCTGCTGAGATAGTTAACAGTCAGTATCTCTTTCACTCTCTAGAACTCTCTAAAATTCTCTCCTGGTAGAATTTTCTGTTTTGATTAATTTGGGGGGAAAACTTACAGAGGCTTTACAGTTGATCATTTCTGAATGCAAACCCAAAGCTAAGATTGTAGATTTATGTGAGAAAGGAGATGCCTTTATCAGAGAGTAAGCTAATTTATGCTGATTTGAATTCATCAACTTCTTTTTTTGTTATACAAGTTTTAGGGTATAATTGTAAGTGTTAATGATTTTAGGCAAACTGGTAACATGTACAAGAATATGAAGAAGAAGATTGAGAGGGGAATCGCTTTTCCGACATGTATTTCGGTTAACAACACAGTTTGTCATTTCTCACCTCTTGCTAGTGATGAAACTGTTGTGGAAGAAGGTGATTTGTTGAAGATGTAAGTACCCATTATTCCTTTGTTCATGTAATCTTTAAACTTATTCTGTTAATGATCATTTTAGTTGTGTTTAATGAGATTGGGTTTTGGTAATTGTAGTGATCTTGGGTGTCATATAGATGGATTCATTGTTGTAGTAGGGCATACCCATGTTATCCATGATGGGCCGATAACCGGCAGACAAGCTGATGTTATTGCTGCAGCAAATACTGCTGCTGAAGTCGCTTTGAGGCTGGTCAGACCAGGAAAAAAGGTAATTTGTCACTTTTAGAGTATTAATTTTTCCATTTTTAGGTTACTTGTTGGATATTATTATGATTGTGCTATATATGTCAATTCTTATTTGTAGAAGGTTGCTCACTAGAATAATAGGTATTATATGTTACCTATAATCATCTGTTCTTTAATTGTAACTATATGCTGCATTTGAAGATTTCTTGTTTGAACGAATGGAAGTTCAAGAAACGTAGGATTGCAGACAATTTTGTCATTATGTGAAAGTAACTAGATTAATCTTATTTAAGGTTATTGGACGATCAATGCATACTGGATTTTGACGTCGCCCGATAATTGTGTTGGACTACATGACAGTTGGGCACGTATGATGCGCGTATTTTACAGTTTTTCATTATACGAAAATTGATGTTCTTTTTCTTCCATATTTGGTGGATTATACCTATGAGCATGTATATTTTATTTTATTTTATAAAAAATGTTGTTTTAAATTGGTATGCTCTGGTTTTGGATTTTATTTATAGCACATGAAGAATGGGGACAGGGATTAATATGAATGACAAAGATTGATAAGCCAATTAGATGGTTCGGAGTCTTTATATAATATAATAGATCGAACCACCCTTAGCTAAACTAACAAGTGCCTCTGATTTGGGAACTTCATCTATTTTGGGTTCTGAACTTCTGATTAAAGTCTGGTGAAACGTGTCTGCAGGTGATGTTTTCCAATTGTTGGTTGATGTCAATGACATCTTCAATTTTTACAATTTGTTTTAGTATGACAATGTTCTCTAAATGATACTAACTTATTGCGAGCTATGGAGGAAGCTCCGATGAAGTTTATTTTTGTCATAGCTACTCTGATAGAGCAAATTGTGCCTTCAATTTCTCTCGTTTTCATTATCTGTAATTAGCTTCATTGTGGCACTGCAAAGTGTTTATACAAAAATAAGTTGCCTAAATGCTGAATATTTTTATTAGCTAAGACAAGGCTTTGATCCCTTCATTTTCAAGTTGCCTCCAATGCAATGTTTTTCATCTTTTCCGTGTATTCGCTGAGAATATAATGTTGTTGAATTGTTTCCAAAAGTTTCGTAGGGGTCGTGAAGATCAGATAAACTATAAAAGTTTGCTCCTTGAATAAACTTAATTTAGAGAGAAGTTTGGGTCTCGTAGAGCACTCCTGATTCTTCAATTAATGCATGTTACTAAATGGCTTTCAGATTCATTTTTTTCATCTTCCTTACAATACTTAAGTTTATCTGGATTTCTTTATGTTTCTATTCTCGTGTTTGATATTTAAAGCTTCATTGCTCTGGATTTCTTTATTTAGTTCACCAAATATTCTGGATGTGGCAGAATAAGGATGTAACAGAAGCTATTCAGAAGGTAGCCGCCGCATATGACTGCAAGATTGTCGAAGGTGTTCTGAGTCATCAGCTAAAGCAGTTTGTGATTGATGGGAACAAGGTCATACTCAGTGTGTCCAATCCCGAAACCAAAGTTGATGATGTAGAGTTCGAGGAGAATGAAGTCTATGCAGTCGATATAGTCACCAGCACAGGGGATGGCAAGGTAATAACACTCTATTCCCGACTAGGGCCTAGTATTGATCCAAGGGCTCTAGTGTCTACTTACAGCATACAACCTCCCTTCAGATATGTAAAAAAGGAGATGAAAAAAATCAACTTTATTAATTATAACTGCTAGCCACAATAGTGCGCGGGTACAAAGTGGAGCATATGAGGTTGAAGCACAATAAGTTTGCCATTTTTGTTTTCTTTGTTCTCTGGTAACTACTGTTATATTTCTGTTGAATGCTATTCCATTTTATACATAATTTCCAAATGTTAAATTTAATTTGCAGCCTAAGTTACTAGATGAGAAGCAAACAACTATTTACAAGAGAGCCGTAGACAAGAACTATCACTTGAAGATGAAAGCATCTAGATTCATCTTTAGCGAAATAAGCCAGAAATTCCCAATTATGCCATTTTCAGCCAGGTTTGTCTGCTTTAACTTGTCATTTCTCACATTGTATCTGGCTTCAGCACTCTCATTGTAGTGTTGGAATCCTCAACCCTCGCCTTTTCTTTTCATTATAGGGCTTTGGAAGAGAAGAGGGCTCGTCTGGGTTTGGTAGAATGTGTTAACCATGATCTTTTACAGCCATACCCTGTACTTCATGAGAAGCCTGGTAAGCATTGATTCTGGTTTATTGCTAACACTCCATTATACTCCATCATTTTGGGGGGCGAAATGAACTTGAAGATTGAGTCTAGGGTTCTCGGCTCATGAAATTTGAGCAATTTTCATAATGCTTATTGTTGCAATTGGTGCAGGTGATTTCGTTGCCCAAATCAAATTTACTGTCTTGTTAATGCCAAATGGGTCGGACAGAGTCACAAGCCATGCTGTTCAGGAGCTGCAGCCAACAAAAACAATCGAGGATGATGCTGAAATCAAGGCCTGGCTATCCCTTGGAACAAAGAAGAAGAAAGGTGGTGGCAAGAAGAAGAAAGGTACATGAAGAATAAACTGTTTGATTTGATGATATTCATTTTCTGGTGGATTTGAGATGGTTTCTTCCAAGTTAACGATTCCAATTTATTTTTCAGGTAAGAAGGAAGATACTAAAATTGACGAGTCTGCAGAAGCCGAACCTATGGATTCAACATCTTAATAGAGTAATAAAATGGTTCCATTTTTGGTACTTTGCCTTGAAACTGTTCTTGCTCCGCATTTGTTTCCGAATTAGAGAGAATCGAGAAGTTTTAACATTCTAAATCTATATAACTGTGTTTTTTCATGGATGGATAGATTAAAAACAGATTAAAGTCAGTTTTAATTCTTGCATTTTCTGGGTTTTAATTGGTAATAGGATAAGATTGAAGAAGTTAAATTTGGTATAAAATTTGACATCCTAGGAAAATTAGCTTTTCCTACAAAATCAACCTCATGATCTAAGGATGGGCTTTTTCCTGTTATTGTTGTGTTTGTTGTCTGAACGTTATTCTGACTCTTCTTCATACACTTTTCTATGAATAAATCCTAATTTTGGATCATCCTATAAAATAAATTTTGAAGAATCTAGATATTCTTGATTTACCTAGATGGGGAAAACTATTTTTTGGCACATTTTTGGTGTTTACTTTTGGGTTCATCTCGCAAACAATAAATTGAAACCCTAGATATACCAAAAGAAAGAGTTAGGCTCACTTAAAACTACTTAAATGGGTAAGCATTAACCATTACAATTGAGGCAGTAGGGTGAAGAAGATATAGAGTAAGTGGATCAAGAAAGAGGGGTGTGATTCGTCGAAGATGTAGAGGGTAACTGGGTCGAGAGAGAGAGAGAGAGAGAGGGTTTTTGGTTCTCTCCGAATTTGTTTTTTTTTCGAACGTTGGCCTTCCAGTTTTGACATGAAGTTTGAAACAAATGGATTTTTTTTTAGCACAATGAGCAATCCCATCCATAATTCATTTAGCTGATATTTTAGGTTTTGTTAAAAATGGAAAGAAACAATTGAAATCTGAATCGAGATTCAATTCAGATTTCAAATTAGGAAAACAAATACGCAATTTACATTTGATTAATCTGGATTAAAGTCTTTCTGTTTGAGAATTTTTTTTTTGTGATCCAAACGAAACCATATTTCATTCATAAGTGATTCAATCACTGGTTACATAGATGATAATTCTTATTTCTTTGAGAACTCAACGAGAGTTACATACCTTTAAATGTAAAATGTCTCATGAAGGGAAAGAAATCGACTGACACAGACTCAAACAAAAGACCATAAAGGTCGACAAAAAAGATCTTGAAGATCGAGAATGAAAACCCCTACAGGTTGACAACAAAAACTACAAAAACGAAAATTAAACTACAACTTAATTGCTCCCAATCGAGAGAACCATCGCCGCCATTGAAGGAAAATCACCGCCTCTACGAGGAATACCACCTTCTCTTCTGTTCAAACCCTTCGCCATCACCGTAAACAATAGCCTAACCACCACAATATACCACAGCCACCTTCACATCAATAAAAACAACGACAACCACTCCGAACTAAAATCCTAGAAACTATTAATGGAGGAAAACAAACAGCAAAGGAAAATAAATTAAAAGGTTCCGGCGAAGGCAAAACCCTTCACCGGTGTTCTCTCACTGAATTGGATAAGAAGTAATCAACGTAAGGTACTGAATACCATCAAAGTTTTGGTCGTAAAGACCATTCAAAATCAGATAAAGATGAATAAAAAGGATAATACCGTCTAAAACTGCCGGAAACGGTGACTTTCTATTTGAGTTAGACAAGGCAAATCAAACAAGAACAAAAAAATATTGAAGTTTTAATGATTTGAATCATTTAAATCCAAAATTAAGCACCCACTTGCATAGTCAAATATCACATAACAAACAAAAACAAAGTGTTAATTTACAATTTCCGGCTAAAACTGACTATGTGACTTCATTGTAACAGAAGTAGTTTTAACTGCTAAATTAGGTAAAACTATAGTACCAG
>BEHA01000531.1:365542-393919 GCA_002897215.1 Eschscholzia californica subsp. californica
CACCACCACATACTATGGGTAGTACTAGACATGGAGTTGGTGGTAGTTTTACTTATCAACATGAAATCAACATTGTTAGGGCTACTTCAAAAGGTTTTTCTTTTGATAAAATGTCAAGTTTGTAAATATACTAGGCATAACCCCCGCACTTCGTGCGGGGGCAATGCCCTTTATCAAATGGTAATAGTGATAATAAAATTGAGGTTAGTGCAATTATTTACAATTTTTACTTGTTTAATGCCTCGTGCGTAACTATAGATACAACGAATTATATCATATATGAGTTGAAAACAATTAGTGTTTTACTCTAACAAAAATATCATCTTCTATGATATATCTTGTCAAAAGAAAGTTGCTTAGGTGATCGATGAATGAGATAAAAAAATATTACATATTAATGGCTTTTGCATAAAATTCAAAAGGATTATGCGTAGATTGTGATTAGCACAATCAATATATAAAACTTTCTATAGTTTTAGTTTAAAATAAAAATACTTCTTTCACAAATGTGAACTATGGCTTACTTGAGCTAGTAAAAAGTGAAGAACTTTTTTTTTTGTTGAAACAAAAAAATAAAAGTGAAGAACTTAGAAAGAAAATTGAAGTAATCATATAGATTAAAATATGAGTGAGTTAACAAATTAGATAAATTTTTTCAACAAAAAAAATAAATTAGATAAATTACTTATGGATAAATCAAATGATTTCCAAACGAAGAAGCAATATATGTTTATTACATATTAAATTGGAAAAACTTCACTGTACTATACATCTTAGAACAATTCCTTGCTAAGAGAACTCCACTGAATGAGGTGAGTTGTGGATGATTTATTTTAGCTAACAAAAATGTTAGTCAATGTCAATGAAAATTTATATCGATGGAAAATAACACGACATTAAGTGATTTACCTTGGGAACTAAGAATTAAGGTTGATAGTTGTGTGTTACTTAAAAAAGAGTCTAATTGCTCAGCTGTACGGATACTTGAATCGAGCTATATACGAAAGATAATGTGTACCTGCGGTCAAAGAGGTGAAGAACTTCAAATTAGACAATGAATAAAAATAATAAGCTGCAATGTTACATTATAACATGACCTCTGAAGTTTATTGATGACTAAGAGAAACTTTCATGACAAAAAGAAGACCTTCGAAGTCGAACAACTATCAAGATGGGCAAAGTTAATCTCACCAGATCATACAATTCCAATGAAAAAAAGTAGTCTTCACTGTAACATACAAAAGAAAGGGAAGTCTAATGACGAGAGAGAGAGAGTAGGAAATGGATAGTTAATCTCGTGCTCTATCTCAAAAGTCAAAACCCTTTATTAAGAACGAAATACAATTCGATATTACAAATCAAAGCAAATAAACATCGATAACGGGAATGTCAAACAAGAAATGGTACCTGAAAAAGAGGGTTGATCTTCGGATCAGATGATTTGGGCTTTACTAAAATTTCAGTCATTGCGTTTCTTGTGGTAGTGGGAAGAGATGGGGGTAAAAATGGTAGAGATGTAAGCTAGGATGCGACAAATAAACAAAGAGTATTGCAATAATGGTTAATTGAACAACTAAAAATCTTTAAACCATACAAACAACAACATCAGAAAGGGCAATTTACTTACCTAGGTAAAGAAAGGGGAAGCTAAAAGTAGTTCAAAATTTTTAAGCAAACCCGAAACGAAAACCCTGCATATTGGAGAAAAGAAAATTCACTTAATAACGAGTAATATGATTTATATCCCTTTACAATGTATGAAATCCACTCCCCAGAACCATCAGAATATCGGATTGTCCTTCAAGATCATAAAACAATGAACCTATATCTAATAATTTTGATACAAAAAAAAAAAAAAGAAAAAGAAATCAATCTCAAAGATTTTAGATTTCGGTTGTCAGCTTGCGAAATTTTTTTAATGAGAAGGTTAAAGATAAACGACAGAAATTAAAGTACATGTTAGCAGTAAGTAAAAAGTAGTACAACGGTGCAGAAACGTATATCTGAGGAACAGCGGGGACGTGAAATCTAGGGAAAATGAAAGACCAAAGATGAAGTAACATTAGTAAGAGAAGTTCAAATCAATTTTTATCGTGAGATGTCGCAGAACCTGGACTACTTATTCTCATCACCTTTTTTTTATATCTCAGAGGTCTAAAATCAACTTAACTCAGGTGAAATAGTCAGATATGGACTATACAATAAAGCATCTTATTGAGCAACTGCTAGTTTTTTAGGGTTTAATGCTTTCATTAGCTGTAACGATGTATCTCGAGTTCTTCTTCAACAGTGTTGTTATAACGTTAAGAGAGGGTGAAGATTTACGTCTGAGTCATAATAGAAGGCAATGGGACATTGGGAAGTTTTAGAGGTAATTGGTTGTAAATTATGGGAATCAGACCTGCATTTGTTAAAGATCAACATTCAAAAACCTAAGAAGAAATAATTATAGGATAAAACCCTAGAACTCAACCCTAAAACAAAGTAAATGCTTGCCTACAGTAGAATTCATATTCGTTCTTCACGTCCTAGAAACATAAAATTCATCAGTCAAATATGATGAATATGAACAACAATTAAACCCTAATGAAAAATTCTTACCTGGAAGATCGTATCTGAAGATGTAACAGAGAAACGCTGCAACCTGTACCGCTTCTTCTTCCCCACTACAATTTTGAAAAATCAACATCAATCACCGAGGCCTAATGTCCCATGAATACACAGATTAGAGGACAAAGAACCATAAAAGCATAATAAAAAGTAAGTAGATCCTATGAGATAAAGATATTATTATAAACTCCGCATTATATAGGAGCCCATTGAAAGCAAACCGTAGAAAGGTTGTTTCTGCCTTTGTGTGATGATAAGACCTGGTGAAGGAAGAGCTGAATCGAATTCGGAGAGAGAGGCGGAGAGGTGAGGATTCAGAAACTTATGAAGTTGAAGGTGGTAGAGTTAATATCGTGTAAGGGGGTTTGTGAGAGAGGAAATCGAAGAAATGGAATCGACTGAGGGAGAGGAACTGATCTGGAAGGTTGAAGAGACATCAAGTTTGTTAGATGAAGGGTTTTGGAAGTTAATGAGTCGTTGATTGAATTGAAGGGTCCTCAATAAAACATGAATAATCATATCAAATTTGAGATCCGTTTAAACGACCCAGATTCAAAAAGATGTATAATCATGTCTGTGCGGGCATGGGAATGCCCTTTACACAAATTACAACGTTAGATTTGATATTTGATCATTTATGTTTTCTTCTCTTTAAACCAGTAACCAAATGATCTCTTATATCTAGACCTTGATGAGCCACCAAGAAACCTAGATCTAATACCATAAACACTATTGTTTTAAATTATATATCGTCATGTGTCTATTTTCATATCTCCTATTATCGGCATGTGTCTATTTTCGTCCATTTACAAGAATAAACACAAAACATTCAAAAATGAAAATCAATTTTTAAGCTCTTAAAGAGAAACAATTTCAAGAACATCAGATTCATACATAGACATCCTTAGCAGAAACACAAATATGCAAAGTGATCTTTGATGGTGATATAAGGAAATATGAAAATTTGATGCAAGAGCTGGAAAAGATATCTCTGGCTTGTCAGAAGCAAATTTTTTTTTTTTATGGTACAACGGTCTAGATATTTATGCAGAAACAAAAACATCACTTTCAGATCAGACATAGAAATCGAATACTTTGAGAATTTTAGCACTTCCTCAGATCTTAGAAACTTGTTTTTCTTCAATCTCTGTACTATCTTGCAATATTTAAAAAATGCAAAGACAATTTGAAATTTAAATAAAACTAATGAGACCATAAAATCCCATAATTAACAATGGCTTTTTATCAGTTCAAATGAAGAACATCAAGAGTCTATGAACGGTCATAACTGTAGTCATCAAGTCTTGTAGTTAATGCTAATTTTACTTCTACAAATGTTCACTACGAGTTCGGAGTAATAACGTAGCACTCTTTCTTACTAAAAATTTAAACTCAATGAGATTGGACAAGAAATAATGAATATTGAATGTGTCGAATCACGTTAAGAGAAAATATAATAAACTAATAAAATTTATCTAATGACAACTTTAGTCATAATAGTTCTTGACAAAGTCCGAAGGTAATAATAGAGGCACTCAAAGATGGTCTCGCCAAGCAATGCTTGAACATGGTGTCATCCTCTTTCCGTACTCCTTTGCTACCTTTGAAATTGATTCAAGACTTTAATTTGTAAACAAAATGTGTCGAATTAGTACTATTCATCCTCAACTCTATATGGAATGATCATTCGTGTTAACAAAAAGTTGATTGTGCAACTCCAAACCTTTCTTACCAAATGGGACAGTGTGGTTCTAATAGAGTACCTGTTTTCGAGTCATCTTTAAAACAAATAAAAGGAAAATAGGTGTCCTGCCATTTAACTATATCATATAATATACTAATACATCATTTATCTACGAACCTAACTGATTAAGTTGTTACTTGCAACGTAAACTAATTCGACCTAAAAAAAACATAACTTTTTCTAAATAAACCAAACCGAAATAGTTTAACAACCCTTCGAAGTACAAACTGAACTAATTGGATGTAATACTAATAAATCGATAGGAATCTTACCTTTGCACCGTGGAGATTGAAGTTTAGGAACATCTGCTGCCACCAAGTCTAGGTTTAAAAATCAATCTTCTTGTATAGAGATGAAAGTCTTAGCTTTGCCGTATTGAATATGGTGTTAAACTACCCTGAACAATTCATACCTACATCATAAGAAAATACACCAACATCCATATCTTGTTATCTACATCGTAAAATCTATGCGAAAATCAAACAACAACAAAAATTAAACGCATCATTCAAGGTGCACTGTTACCTGCTATTGAATCTTGTCAGACAGTGTAAAAACGGGAAATTAGTTTAATAATATTTCAAGAATCCTATACTTAAAATGGACCTTCATAACCATGACGAAACCAGGTATTGTAAGGAGCAGGTTACAGATTTGTCATATGCTATGTCGAGCCCTAAAAAATTAAGAATTTAACTACACTTATAGTCTTGTATACTCAAATATACTAAAGATCACCATGCTCTATTTACTCAAATATACCCAGTGCCTTGTGTACTCAAAGAGACTCAAAGATATAGATTAAAGAAACTAACTCTGAAATATCTATATCATCAAGAAGCCTCCCGAATAACATTAGACAACACCAAAAAAATATTATACAAAAAGTCCAATTCATTGAGAAAATGTACCATACAAGCTTTGTGCATCTTATACTATACAAGGAGAAGAATTCATTGAGGAGTTCTATCAAACATGTTTTGTGCTACTTATTAAAATAATGAATCTTACTTCACTTACCAGATTGAACATAAACAGTATAAGAGTAAGCAAAGTATTGCAAAAAAATCAAAACATAACAATTTAAAACTGTAACAAGTTATTACATGATTGGACAAAGATAGAACAATACCTGGATTGGTCGAAGACGAAAATCTAGAAACAATATCTTCCAATAACCAGAAATACAAGAATCCAAACAACAATAAAAATTTCAGCTAGGTAATGAAAGAAGGATGTGAGAAATTTTGTCCCAAATTTTGTCTGTTTTAGAAAGAAAGACGAAAAGAGATATACAATTATGATTCAGTCATTGATGAAAGTTTGGGTTAGTGATTTTAAGAATGAAACAATTGGAGATAGGAATAACAAAAAACTAATTAAATCGGAAGATGAAATTAACAATAAAGTTGTAATAAGATTTGTGGAATAATTACAGAGACTTTGAGAGAAAATTGGAGTAACAAAAATTAAGAGAAGAGGATGCAGAGGTAAGAAAAGTAGAGTTAGATGGAAGAGTTAAATGTTGTCTGTTCCGTTTCCCACCAGTTTTGAGAAGGGTAAGATGGAAGGGTTAAATTTCGTCCTTTGATTTCACACGAAATCCTAGAGAACTGGATAATTAGAATTAATGAACCACATTGAGCGAGAGAGAGGATTGAGAGAGATTGAAAAGAATTTGAGGAGTTAAAGGAAGTTGAAACCCAATTGATAGTGGAGGAGGAAGAAGGATTAAGATTATGTCCTAATCAAATTATTTATATCCTAGTCAGATTATGAATTTGTCCTAGTCATATTGTTTTACATTAATTGTGTCCTAGTCACAAGGATCTGTTTTGTATAATAGACTAGGCATAGTCCCCGCCCTACGGGCGGGGAAATGCCCCTTATACAACGTGAAGAAAACATCAACAAACAATCTAATTTTTTTTATACCAGAAATCCCAAATTGAAACATACCAATGTAAGATATATAAAGTTTTCAGCAAAACTCATATCACAAAACAAAAATTGTTGTTGCAGTATTCATCTACAAATGTTGAATTAACATCTTATATTACAAAAGAGATGCAGTAAAAATGATGAATACGTGAAGAATACTTACAAACATTACCTTACAAACGCCACAGGTAATTTTGTCATAAATTTCACTTGTGAAAGCTTTCACTTCTGAGGCCCAAATCAACAAATCGGGTTAATGCTACAGTGTCATTCCAAGATGAATCATTGCCAAGGCAGGGTATATCAGAACCATCTCATGAATTTTCCGTCTCTGAGGCCGTAAATAGAAGTCTGGATTTTTCAAATTGCACTCCCACAAACTCTGAGGGTTTACATCAAGACGAGAAGCACCATACATCAATGGTACCAGCTCTTTTGCAAGTTACTGTTTACCTTGATTCACATTTGCAGTAAACAAGAACAAAGATGTTCTTGCAGCTATAAGGAAGAGAATTAGTGTCTGCGGGAAGTACGACTGCAGTTGGATGTACACTTTCTACTCCTTTCACCAAGTTGCAGAAAAGAGTGTAGGGTGGATAAGCCAAGGAAGTAAAGTTAAAAGTCGTGAATACGTTCCTAATGTTGTCGTTGAAATGAAAGTCACCAGTGCCCAGTGCCCAGTGCTCAACTAAGCATAGAAATAAAGATCAATGTATGGTGAGAGAATTCATATTATTTGGTAATCAACCCGGACAAGCAGGTGAAGATACACGACATTTCGAACACAAAAGTGAGCTTGCAGCCGTTATTGTAAAGGTCCCAAGAGAAACCACTGGCACATCACCAAGTGGTGGGTCTGAGAATAATAATTCAGCAGATTCATATAAGATGAAGTTGTCGGATTTCTTGCCAGAAGAGACCTCCTGCTCCATCTCACCAAGTACGGCTGTTTTACTCCCAAGTGGCTTTCATGGGTTGCCAGCCAGCGGACGACCTTCACCACTAATTCATCGTTGGAGATCGGGTGGAGTATGTGACTGTGGTGGTTGGGATGTTGATTGCAAACTAAGAGTTCTTTCCAACCAGGAAGAACTCAGTGAAAGCTCATGCAAATCCAAAGCTTTTACAACACCAGAGCAATTTCATCTTTTCGTTGAGGTATTTCTACCTCTACTCTTACCTTTACTGTCCTCCATCTTTCCATTTTATCTCGACTATAGTTTTATCTGTAGGAGTTTTAAGCATCTTCGGTTCTCCCTTTTCTATATTTGAGAATTTCTTTCATTCTAAACTTCAATTTTATGTCTCAAAAGATTAATTTCCATAAGAAATTTTTCATAGTATCAATTAGCTAAGTATTTCGATGTTATGGTATCCAGGATGATAAAAGATAAGAACTATATTAAAATTCTTCTTAAAAAAATTCCACAGGAAGGAGTTAAAGAGCAGAAGCCATTTTTCAGCTTGACCACTTAGAAGAAGGGTATCTATTCAGTTGATTTCAATACATCTATCTCTTCATTGCAAGCCTTCTCCATTTGTATAGCTTTCCTACATAGTAGAAATCTTGCTGATCTACCGGAAAACGGGTAACCTTCTCGGTGAGACAACTTCACGGGATCCCATAACGATGAAAACTAATAGCATGAAGGATGCAACATCAATTGATTGGACGAGTATATCAAATTCTGCCTCTTTTCCACCTCATTCTCCTTTTGCAAGGGTTTAGTTACTCAGAAGGTGCTATCAGACTTCGTCTATCTAGTCGTAAGTAAATATATTTAAATAGCAAAGTGTTCAAGGACCTAAACAGGTATTCCACAGATGTACTCAAATCAACTTAAATGCAGAAAATTGCAAATGTAACAAATAGTGAATAACCAGTTCCAAATCAAGATAAGGAACTTCTTATTTACAGTTTGTCTGGCAATTGAGTCTAAATTTGCTTTCATATCCGTAGTAATAGTGCTCAATCTCTATTGGAATGTGCTTAGTGAGACAGTCTGGTAAGAAGAACCCTTTGTTTTTTTTGTTTATGGTATTAGTTTGTAAAATCGGCAGCAAGAATGCTTATATATGAAGTTAATAATCTTGAATTCCATATTTTGTCCCTTTGCTACTTTTGCTTTGAGAATTCAATATCGTAAATAATCTCGTCAAAGAACTTCTTAATTTTTTCTTTTGCTCACAGATCCTCTCTCGAATAAGAACAATGCCGAGAAGAAAACAAGAAAAGACAATCTCAAAGAGAAGAAAAATAAGGTATTAAACTCTTCTTAACTTCACATTAATATAAAACTACTAACTACAGATATTTTAGGACACTAAGAACTCAAGATCACAACCACACATCAGTGAGATCGAATCCAGGTCGATTTATGGAGAAAACCTAAAAGCTAGGAGATAGCCGTCTACTCAGTCAATCGAGGAAGAGTGTCCCTATTCCTCTGCCTCTTTTTAAAGAGAATGCCTCCAAACCACTTTATCCTGGGTCTTTAGGGAGGTCATCTACATTTCTCTTTATCTAATAACATGTAAAATATATGTACAACACAAAAAGGTCTCATGGTTAGATAAATTTGTAGTCTTCGTCGTCACCGTTTGTTGAGTTGTTTGATGAATTTGTAGAGTCTGAATCATCGAAAGCAACTATCTTCGATAAACCAACTTTAACAGGACGGACAGTTTGAGGTTTGAATGGCACACGTATATTACTCGAAACAACTTCACACCCATCTTGTAGTTCTTTCCTGAGATCAGGAGGAGGCAAGAAACAATCCATGGATAATCCCTTTATGTTAAAATCTACCTCTACAATTGTCCAAACTTCTTCCATTCTTGTTCTTGAATGGGTTTCAGAGTTCTCGCCGAATCTAAACAACGAAACAGTTGTTCGACCGCCATGTGCGATGTTAATTCCATCGACATGACGATAATCATGGATCAAAGATTCCATGGTGGTTTCCCAATAGACACTTTCATCACCTGTAGAATTCTTTATCCTGAGGAGGTGAGTGTCTTCTAGCTGAACAAGTAAACCAGTTCTTTGGCAGAAATAACCCCAAAATGTATGACGCATGATCTCTACATTACTGCTGCTTCTATCTTTCAATGTGGTTTGTTCAGCTTCAAGTTTTAGTACAAAACAGTCTTCATTGTTTATAGCTTTCTCTCCTATGCAGATCGAATTCGAAAATAGATTGGCTGTCAACTTTGGATCAAGACCCTGTTTCATAACATAACCCAAATTAAAACATCTTCAATATATCCATTTTTTTTATCGTCTATTTTGCATTTAAAGATCTATCAGTTATATGTGTGATTAAATTTATCAATTCTGTATATGACTTGACCGGGCCCTCGTAAGAAAATGTCTATATAGACGTGTTGTCATCGATGCCTTAATCAGTAGGCGCATCAGTAGAGCCAGTTAGATGGATCATATGTTTATATCAAATTGGGACCCATCATCATCAATAGCTTTATCTTTATCTTTATCTTTTTCTTTCTTTTAACAGGGAAAGAGCTTTAATAACAGAAGAATACTATATTGCCCGAAAATGTGGCGATCGTAGCCCGAAAGCTGGTGTGGACGACTCTCATTGGTTTGGGCATTTTCATCTCTACACATCCAAACCAATGAGAGTCAGCAACTTCAGTTTCTGGGTTGTGATCACTTCATACTACATGACAGTGGAATTTCTTTTGTAAAACACTTGTGGTGGTAGACCGACCAACGCTAATCTAGCTAAAACCTTTAACTTTGAAGCATCAAAATCAGTGATGAGACATGAAACTGTCCCATCTGAATCTCTTAACTCGGGTTAGTTAGTCCAGTTCGAGCGGTTACTCTGATGATTTGTCTGATTTTCTTTCTCAGGTCTCATTTACGGAGTTCGATGCGAAAACACCATGATAAAGACATACTTGAGGGGCATTTTGGTCATTTTAATGACAAAGGTATTTTGGTCAATATTAGTGCTCATGTGAAAGTAGAGTCCAATACGAATCTATCGGCGAAAACGGAGGTCAAATCGGAGTCCGCATGGGAAAGTTATACTAAGTCAAAGATTGGAGTTGTGGATCAACTAAAGAACACGTGGCAATGATCTAGCGGAAGGACAAGGTGTGATCTGACGGAAATTGGTCACTTTCGGTATAAGGGTTGGGCCCAGTGGTTAAATTCGGGATTATTTTGAAGCATTGATTCAATGCCCGGCAGAACATGATAGTATTGTAGTCCGCGAAGATCAAATCGTACGTATGACCAGCATCCATCTGACGGTCAGCTAATTGAGAAGTACAATAACTCGGTGATGCATGTTACATGGGATAATTTCGATTCTTAACAGCCAACGTAATCAAGTTAAATCCCAAACTTTAGAAATTATTCTCTCATCTTTAGAAAGTTTAGTGAGAGAAAGCTCTCGACTGGAAGATAACCGAGAGAAGGAGAATATAGAGAGAGGAAACATAGAAGCATATAGAGACAGAGAAGGAAAGAAGAGCTCGGCTGTTTCAAATTACAGAAAGAGAGAGAAAGCAAAGATTTATTTCCTTCTCTCTTACAAATCGAGAAAGGAAAGGAGGAGAGATAGGAAGTATTTCGGATATATAGAAACAGAGAGGGAAACGAGTTGGGAGATCTCTTGGCTGGGACTAAAATCATCTCGGTTTTTGGGGTAATCAATCTCTCGAGCTCAACTAAACAAGAAATTATAGAGAGAGAGAGAGAGAGAGAGAGAGAGAGAGAGATCATCATCATCACGGGTTTAGCAGAGAAAAACAGAGAAGGAGAGGTTAGAGAGAGAAAACCGATCATAATCATCATCTTCTATCTTTCTTCTTCTTCTTTTGATTGTAACTTTTTAGTGAGAAAAGAGAGTATAGAGAAAGAGAGAAAGTTAGAGAGAGAGACAGAGGGATATTGTAGAGAGAGAGAGAAACAGATTCTCGGTTTTTAAGAAAGTAATTCGATTTTTCGTGATCTTTTGATTTCTCTTGTTAATTTATACTTCTTAGTGAGAGAGAGGAAGATTACAGAGAGAGAGAGATTACAGAAAGATTGAAAAAGAAACAGAAAGAAAGAAGACGAGAAAATAATTTTCTCTCAGAGAATTCATTTCCGGGAAGACGAGAAAATCGTTTTCCCGGAGGGTGCGTTTGGCAGAATCTCGAAAAATCAGAAGGAAATCACTTCCTTAGGCACTGTTTGGCTGGAAAATTAGTAAGAAATTCAACTTTTCTACTTTTCTTTTCTTTTTCTATATAGTTAAGCTTCCATCCTTTATCATGAAGAACTAATTTTCTATCTAGGGTTTAGATGAAGTCGTAATATTTATTTTCTCGATAATTTACTAAAGTTTTTACCATTTTAACGATAAAATCTTCCGGGTTTTTAGACCGTTCATGGACTAAAACCTGAGTCATATAAAGAACTCCCTAATTAGATCAAAACTGAATTGTCGTTAAAATTATTAGGAAGACGGATTCAGAAAACCCTAGGCTCTCCCCCATTTGAGTTCCTTGTATCATTTGTAATTATTTTCTTTCCGTAATTTTATTTTAATATTTTATTTAAAAAAAACCAAAACCAAATCATTTTCAAAACCGTCTTACTTCCAAATCTTAGAATAGATTTCACTTAGTCTCTGAGGAACGAACCGGTCTTACCGGAAATTATTACAACTTGACACCCGTGCACTTGCGGGTGTAGACCTATTTAGGGTAACCTTTTAGGCCCATCAATCAGTGTAATTAATTGAGTAATTAAGGTAATCTTCTATAGAGAGAGAGAAGTGATGAACCCTAAAACTAACCTGTAAGGTTCGACGAAGAGGTCTCGGTGGACCACGAGAAGCATGAGAATGTTGCCATGGAGTTTGTCTCCAAGCAACTTTACCATTACTTCCTGCACTTATTTTACAACCAGACAATACCAATTCCAAACTCCATAGTTCTGGTCTTTACATGAAAGGGAGATTAGAGGGAAAGACTTATTCTTTTAATCAAACATCCGTAAAAATCGTCGGATGAGAATGTTGGAGTACTAAATGGAGAAATCATGTCAGAAGATATCGACACTTGATTTTTAGCAAATTCAGGTATAAAATGATTAAATTTTCAAGCTCCAATCGGTGATAAAATATTTTCTCATAAAACTTAATAATTCGAAAGTGGGTAGGAATTGTTCACCAAATTTACATGAAACTATGATAGGAAACCCAATTAACATATTTTATGAGAAGAACCGCTTATCTTTTCTGTTCGGCTTCCTTCTCTTCCAGCCACTTTTTGACAGCCTCGCTCAGAAGTTGGAAAAATAGAACCACGATTGTTAGTTATAAGCTTTTGTACCTAGAACCGAGTAAAAAGTCAAGCAGACGATAGTTGAAGTACCTCAGTAGTTCTATCTTTAGGAATCCAAGGTTTGCTTTACCCCCAATCACTTACAACCTAAAAAAGTTTCAGAGACCTTAAACTGAAAAGTATTGAGAAAAAAATACCACTTGGTTAAATACAACCACAAGTTACAGTTGAGCACACTTCGGATTTGCTAATTGGTTACTTAGACGAACTGCTACAAAAAACAATATGAATAGTAACCAATTGAATTCTTCCTCGAAATTATCTTTAAGGCTCAAACATTAAACTATATGTTTCACATTCATATAATGCATGAAAATATTTTTTGGTATCACCTAATATACTCGTCAAGTATACAGTTTCAATTGCCAATTCGAAGAATGACATCTACCATTTCCGTTAGACATGCTGATTTTAGCAACGTAAGTACAGATATTACTACTTGGACTCTCCATGTTTTTTCTTTGTCTCTGATAATTTTTTTATCTCTTTTGGGTGTTATAACCTTGAGAGAGAAGATTTACCTTTGGGTGGGAATAGAAGCTAATGAGATATTGGAAACTTTAGAAGGTAATTGGTGCAACTCCTCAAATTGATAATGTAAGTTGTGAATTAAGTGAAACCTGCATTTTCTAGGGATCAATTAATATTCAAAAACCCTAAGAAGAGATGATTCTAAAATGAAACCCTAGACTTAAACCCTAAAACAAAGTAAAGACTTACCTACATAAGAATTCATGTCATTTCTTCACATCCCACAATCATATAATTCATCAGTCAGATATGATCTACGTGAACAATGACAACTAAACCCTATGAAAAATCTAACAAGGAAAGAAGAGATAGTAGATCGTAGAAAGATTGTTCCTACCTTCGTGATGACAATATGCGGTGAAGGAGGAACTGAAGCAAAATTGGAGAGAGAAAGAAGCTGAGAGAAACTGTATGGAGTCAATCGAATTGAATACAGAGAGTAAAGATGAATGACTCATGGGAGTGGAAAAAACCGTGAAGGACGACGAAGAGGCAAAGGGTTTTGGTATTCAATATGCTCTTCAATTGAAGGTCTTGACTAAAAGATGAATAATCATATCATCCATTTGAACGACTAAGATTAAAAGAGAAGGGTTGCCTTTTTAAAATGTCTATGTGGCAATCAAATTATGTCCTACTCAGATTTTGTTATGTCCCAGTCATATTGTTTGTACTTAATTATGTCCTAGTCACAAGGAGCTGTTTTGTATAATAGATATGTATAGGAAAATGGTATTTGTCCCCACAAAAAAAGCACCCGAATGGCAGATTTGACCTTGTGGGGCCATTGGGACCAACTTTTTGTGGGGCCATGCATCATTGTTGATATGTGGAAGATCTTCTATATCTTGAAATAAAAAATACAAATGATTGAGCATAACTAGTTCTTTTATTTTTTTTATTTTTTTTGTTGAACTGTGTTAGAATATAGCAGTTTTGCTATTATGTAAAGTTGTTAATTATTGTAATATTCATGAATAGGGAAGTTTCCCAAGTTTCCCAATATTCATGAATAGGGAAGTTTCTCATTATTCCTAAATTACTTTTATATGTAAATCCCTTGTAAACCTATAAATACTTGTGTAAATCAATGAATAAAACACAATGAGAAATCTTCTCACATATCTCTCTCTCTTTCTTGTCTTCTCTCTCTGTGTTCAAGCTATTATTATTCAAGAGGTATTTCCCTCTTCACATGGTATAAGAGCCAATTCAGTTTTTTTTAATAATCAATTTCTTCTATCATGACTACTACTGAAGTCGATTCTGGAGACTATACTCCTCATTCTCCACCTAATCCGGTGTTTGATGTTCATCACTCTGACTCACCAACTACTATTCTCATCACTCCATTATTAACCGGAGATAACTATGCCTCTTGGTCAAGAGCCATGAAGATGGCTCTTCGGGCAAAAGATAAATTCGGGTTTGTAGATGGTTCTATTCCCAAACCCACTTCTCCAAATCAATTACACTCATGGGGAAGGTGTAATGATCTTGTTAGTAGTTGGATTATCAATTCCATTGCTTCGGATATTCGGTCTTCCGTTTTATACGATGAAAGTGCCGCCGATATTTGGCGTAATCTTTATGAAAGGTTTTTTCAAACCAATGCCCCCAAAATTTATCAATTGAAACGGGCAATTTCATGCTTCAAACAAGAAGGACATGATGTCTCCTCCTATTTTACTCAACTCAAAACTCTACAAGATGAGTTACAATCCCTCATGGTAATCGATCCATGTATTTGTGGTCAAGGGAAATCGTTACTTGATCGTACTAATCAAGAACGTGCTATGGAATTTCTTCAAGGGCTTCATGACCGTTTTTTGGCAATTCGAAGTCAAATTTTGTTAATGGATCCTTTTCCTTCAATCCTAAAGATTCATTCTCTTGTCAAACAAGAAAAAATCCAACAAACCAATCCACCGGAAGCCGCCACCCTTGCAACATACAACAATGATCAACGAAATTTTCGAATGGAGAAACCAAACGCTCAACGTCCTAAACGAGCTCGTCCCTTTTGTGACTATTGTCAACAACATGGCCACGTCCGGGCTACATGTTATCAATTAAACGGTTATCCAAACCATTCCAACTCGGGTGCTCGGCCAAATCGCCCACCACGACCGACCGGTCCACTTGTCGCCACCGTAACCGAGACGGTTGATCCTCCAACGGGAGCACCTCTAGCCACCTCATTAACTCAAGAGGAATATCAAGGTCTTCTTTCACTTCTCGATCACCAACGCCATTCTAACGGCACTTCCAATCCTACTCAAGGATCTACCGACGCAGGTATTAACTTTACAGGTATTCAATTCCTCTCTTCTCCTTGGGTTATTGATTCCGGCGCCGCCAAACATATATGTAGTTCTTTATCTCGTTTCTCACATTATGTTGATGCTCCACCTCAGTATTTTGTCCGTTTACCGGACGGTAAACGTATTCAAGTACGTCACATTGGAACGATTGTTTTCAATTCAAATTTAATTCTCAAAAACAATTTACATGTTCCGGAATTTAAAATCAATTTAATTTCTGTCTCCCAACTCACCAATTCTCTTCGATGTTTAGTAACATTCGATTTTTCTTCATGTGTCTTTCAGGACCCAGTGACGAAAACGAGGATTGGACTTGGTGATCTCCATGAAGGACTATACTTTCTCCGCACGGATATTAGGATTTGTTCCTTTTCAATTTCTAGTAATAGTCTATATAATAAAGATGTTTCCGATATTTGGCATTGGCGCATCGGACATCTTTCTTCTTCTATTTTTAAGTCTTTAATTTCAAGAACTCAATGTATGAAATCAGTTTCATTCAATAAAAATCCGTGCGAAATTTGTCCCTTGTCCAAATTTAAACGTTTATCTTTTCCGTTAAGCAATTCTACTTCTTCTCGTCCCTTTGAATTAATTCATGCGGATTTATGGGGACCTTTCTCCGTCCCCTCAAACTCTGGTTGTCGTTATTTCTTAACTTTAGTGGACGATTTTACTCGTTGCACTTGGATTTTTTTAATGTCAAATAAATCCGAGACTACTCAATTTCTCAAGAATTTTTCTAATTATATATCAACTCAATTTGATTCTTCCATCTCCAATTTACAATCCGGACAAGGAACGTTTCCTATTCCGAAAATTCAATCAATCCGATCTGATAATGGTATGGAATTTATGAATCATGAACTTCAATCATGGTTCCGTAAGAAGGGCATTATTCATCAAACTAGTTGCCCTCATACTCCTCAACAGAATGGCATCGTCGAAAGAAAACATCGACACATTCTGGAAGTAGCACGCTCCTTACGTCTTCAAGCCCATCTCCCAATTTCCTTTTGGGGTGAATGTGTTCTAACGGCAGTATATCTCATCAACAAATTGCCAACACCAACATTACAAGGCATTTCTCCTCATGAAAAACTCTTGGGTTCTCCTCCCAAATTTGACCATCTTCGGGTCTTTGGATGTCTATGCTTTACTAGACGTCCTTTGGTAAAAACAAAGTTAGATTCCCGAGCATCTCCGGGTATTTTCGTTGGCTATCCCCACAATCAAAAAGGATATCGCGTTTTCGACTTGAATTCTCATAAAATAATCACCTCTCGTGATGTCCTTTTTTACGAAGACAAATTTCCGGTGTTGTCTAAACATCCGATCTCTTCTCCTCCTCCTTACCGACCGATGGTCTCCATCCACGATGATGGTTCCTTTAATTTTCCGAGGACATCACCATCGGCTCCTCGTCAAGCATCTCATCAAGCGTCTGATGTGCCTATAGGCACTCCCTCACGGCTTTTCGGCTCTGTCCCTTCCGCTTCGAGTCAGCCCGACAGCGACTCCTCTTCGGGCACTCCTGGGCTCCTCACGGACCAAAGCCAGAGCCCGGCTCCCTCCTCCATCGATCACGCACCCACATCTCTAGGGACGCCTCCTCCCGATGGTCCAATTCATCCTTCACGGCCATCCCGCAACCGCCGACCACCCACTCATCTCAATGACTACATCAGTCACTCTTACCCGGATTCTGATGTGGTCTACCCTCTTACTCAATATCTAAATTTTGAACAATTCTCGGGTTCTCATCAAGTCTTTCTCAATTCGGTAATCACAACCGTTGAACCCACTTCTTTTTCTCAAGCCGTCAAATCACCTCATTGGCGTGAGGCAATGTCTTAAGAAATTGCCGCTTTAGAATCAAATAACACATGGACCATTACAGACCTCCCTTCTGGAAAAAGGGTCATCGGATGTAAATGGGTCTACAAAATCAAATTCAAAACCGATGGTTCCATTGAACGCTACAAAGCCCGTCTTGTAGCAAAAGGATACACACAAATCGAGGGTCTCGATTTTCATGACACCTTTGCCCCCGTCGCAAAGTTAGTTACTGTACGCGTTCTTCTATCAATCGCGTCTATTAAAGGTTGGTCTCTCCACCAACTAGATGTAAATAATGCCTTTCTCCAAGGCGACCTCGATGAAGAGGTCTTCATGAAATTACCTCCCGGTTTCTCCAAACAGGGGGAGTCTAAAGTCTGTCGCCATCAGAAATCTCTCTATGGCCTTAAACAGGCATCTCGTCAATGGTTCTCAAAATTTTCATCCGTCCTTATCAAGAAGGGTTTCACTCAATCCCTCTCTGACTATTCATTATTTTCTCTCTGCACATCTTCCGTACATCTATACGTTCTAGTTTACGTAGATAATATTGTCATCACTGGAAATGATGAATCCGCCATTTCCAAACTTAAATCCTTTCTCCACGCCACTTTCTCCCTCAAGGATTTGGGTCCTCTTAAATATTTTTTAGGGATCGAGGTCTCCCGATCCTCCAAAGGCATATTCCTTTGTCAATGCAAATATGCCCTTGACATCATTAAAGACTCTGGTCTTTCGGCATGTCGTCCTTCTCCTTTCCCAATGGAACAGAAACTTCGCCTCAGTCCTTCTGATGGTGATCCTCTTCCGGATCCCACCGTTTACAGACGGCTGATTGGTCGTCTTCTCTATCTCACCATAACACGTCCTGATATCTGTTATGCGGTCAATAATCTTAGTCAATTTCTACAAAAACCCAGCACTACTCACCTTGATGTTGCTCATCGGGTCCTTCGTTATGTCAAGGGATCCATTGGCCATGGCCTTCTTCTCTCTTCTTCCAGTTCTCTGCACATCACTGGATATTGTGACTCTGACTGGGCTGGATGCCCCTCCACTCGTCGTTCTACCACGGGTTACTTCACTATGTTGGGTTCTAGCCCTCTTTCTTGGAAATCCAAGAAACAACCAACGATTGCTAAATCTTCTGCTGAAGCAGAGTATCGTGCGCTAGCACATCTCACTAGTGAGCTTCAATGGCTGAAGTACCTTCTCAAAGATCTTGGCATCACACATTCTTCACCCATGATGGTTCACTGTGATAACAAAGCTGTTCTCCATATCGCCGATAACCCAGTCTTCCATGAACGAACAAAGCATATTGAGATTGATTGTCACTTCGTTCAGGAAAAGATCAAAGCAAATGTCATCGCTCCTCGTTTCACACCAACTTCTGAACAACTAGCGGATATCTTTACCAAACCACTAGAAGCTGATGCATTCAAGACGATTATTGGCAAGTTGGGCCTCACGTCTCTTTCGGCTCCAACTTGAGGGGGAGTGTTAGAATATAGCAGTTTTGCTATTATGTAAAGTTGTTAATTATTGTAATATTCATGAATAGGGAAGTTTCCCAAGTTTCCCAATATTCATGAATAGGGAAGTTTCCCATTATTCTTAAATTACTTCTATATGTAAATCCCTTGTAAACCTATAAATACTTGTGTAACTCAATGAATAAAACACACAGAGAAATCTTCTCACATATCTCTCTCTTTCTTGTCTTCTCTCTCTGTGTTCAAGCTATTATTATTCAAGAGGTATTTCCCTCTTCACAAACTGTTATAGTTCTTTTATTCCTAAACAAATTTCTATGCAGAACCGTTTCTTCTCAATAAAAGGTAAATATCCGATTTAGTTCTTTTATATTGTTGGTTTGGTTGCCTTTTATGGTTGTAACTTGTAATGAAGAGGTGATAGAGATGGTTTTTCAGAAATGACCCCAAATTCTCCTCGGTAAGAGAATTTGAGAGGCATGGGTTCACTACTCAATAAACTCTCTAACCTTCTCTTTCTCTCTCTCTCTCTCCAACTTTTTCTCTCTGCCCTTTACTTATTTGTTGGTTCTGAACTGAACCCAGTTTCAAATTGAAGGGATTATTGAAGAAGAAAAAGGAGAGGTGGTGGATAAGAAGAGATGAGTATCAAACAAATGAAAATGAGATTTTTGTAATTAGTGTTTAATACAAGGGAGCTGCTAAAAGCACCCGTCCAAAATCTTATAAGCGGGCGGGACAATTTTTTTCTCGATCATTGATCTCCCACCCGGGTTCTCTATATTAAAGTGTCGTTTGGCAACACTAAAATAAGTTACTTTTTGCTTATTTAAGTAGAAAAGTCAAAAAGTTAGTTTGGTACGCCAAAATTACCGACTTCATTTAAGTTAACATTTGACTTTCTTTTGAAGTTCAAATTTTTAGCTTTTGACTTCAAAGTAAAGTAATTTTCTTTTAGACATCCATGAATTTTTTTTTGTCTATCTCTGATCCACTACCACAACTAAACTTCTACCATACCATTCTACCCCCACCACAACAAGCATTGCACCTCCCCACTACCCTACCTCAACTACCACCACCACGATACCTTCACCATCGCCACCACACCTTGACAACAACTACCTCGTAGCTCCACCACCACCATCACCGTACCTTTACCACCACCACGGTACCTTCACCACCACCACTGCCGTATCACCACCGCCACCATCATCACCACGATACCTTCACCACCACCACCATACCTCCAACATTACCACCTACGTATCTTATCCACCACCACCACCATAACTCCGTCACTATCACTCACATACCTTATCCACCACCACACAGTATTTTCACCATCACCACCACCACCGTACTTCCACCACCACCACCATACTTCCACCACCATCGCCACCATCATACCTCCACCACCGACCATACCTCCACCACCACCATCATCATCAAACCTCAACCACCACCACACCCCATAACCATACCTTCATGGCATCACCACTAACCATCAATATCACCACTACTTCCTATACAAGAGTAATCGTGGAAATCATAAATAAATTCAATTAAAATCAAGTATCTTTCTGAGAAAGAAAAATAAAATTATCAATAGTAAATTGAGTTACCAAACTAAATTTTTGACTTTTTTACTTACAAGTAACATTTTTGCCAAATCTACTTTTTAAAGCAAAAGTACTTCTACTTTTAGTTGCCAAACGACACCTAAGTCTAAACATGGCTGGACAATTACTTACCAAACTAACTTCTTTTGTTTTGTGGTACTTCATTTGTCCTCATGTTTACCAAAAATTTTGCATGTTAAACGTTGGTGGGTAAAAGTACATTTCGGGTGGAAGCATGAAGTATGGTATTTCTTTTTTAGAGATTAGAGCATCTCCAATGCAAGACTCAATCTTAAAATTTTAAGTGTCACCTAGGACTTTAGAGTTTTCTTTGAGAAAAAACCTCTCCAAATGAAAAACTTAATTGAGATCTTAAGATGATGTGGAAGCATTAAGTTTTAAGATGTCTCAACTAGAAATTCTATTTTTGAGATCTCTTTTGAGAGTCTTAAGTGTCCTAGTCATCAAATTTAATTTTTAGACCAATAAAAAGTCTTTCTTTCTCAACCACTTTTTCCTATTAAATGTATGTGTGACATGAGTTTTTTAGAGTGTTGCATTGGAGAAGGACTTGAATTAGAGACACTCAAGTTAGCCGCATAGGAAGATAATCTCAATTGAGAATCAACACATAAGCCAATTAGAATTTTTTCTGAGTTTTGCATTGGAGATGCTCTTAGTTATTAGAGCATCTCCAATGCAACACTAAACTCTAAATCTTAGAGTGCCACATAGGATATTTTTAGAGTTTCCATTCAAAATCCATCTCAAATGAAACACTTAACTTGGATCTCTAAAGTGAGGTGGCGGTAGTTATTTAGAGTGTCCTCTTGAGGATCTCTAAGTGTCACATAAGCAAATCAATTAATGTTATACTAAAATATAGGTTTTAGAGTTTCTCTTAAGTGTTGCATTGGAGAAGGTTTCTCAATAGAGTATCTCTAAGTAGCCGACTAGGAACTTAGAGCATCTCTAAGAGCATCTCCAATGCAAATCTCAATCTTAGAAACTTGGAGTGCCACGTTGGATTTTTAGAGTTTTTTGTTTAAAAATCTTCTCCAATGCAAAACTCAACTAAAATCTTAAAAGTGACGTGTCGAGAGTGGAATAGAAATATCTCAAGAGGACGCCCTGTTTCTGGAGTGTCCTCTTGAGATATCTCTAAGTGCCAACTCACTATTTATTTATATATTAAATAAATAAAAAATGTAAACATAAATAAATCAATAACTAACCGAGATTCACTGCATCCCTATCAACACTAGGTTTTTTCTCTCGGTAGTTTCTTTCTTTACAAGTTGGTAATTTCTATTTCTCCATGGTTGGTTTTTATCTTTCTATCCCCTCCATCCAGACCCCAAAATCTAATAATCCTACTGAATTGTAGGATTGGAGAAGAACTTAAAACAAAAAATAGAATTAGGTGAAGTTTCATATTTTGAATTCAGAGAAAGAATAACTAACATTAGCTATCCAATTTTCTCAATTTGTTTCTATATGTTCCTCTCTAGATTCAAAAAGCATGCAAAGACCTAGCCTATTGATGAGTTACCGTGAATTTGATTAATTAACAAACGCATAGATTTAAGATGATTCTTTTTTTTCTTTTGTGGAAAAGATACTTAAAATGATTCATCAATGAATTGTAAATAAAATCATGAGCAAAATTTTGAAAAAAGCCTAGTGATCCAGCTGTTGTAAGTTTCTAAACGAATTTAATTGAACCTTTTATACATTCCCCCTCTAAAATTGTGGAGCAAAATGAAACTTCTCTCGAATTGGTTTTGGCATGGAATATTTTAGTTGAAATTATTGGGATTTTTACATTTTTTAAATGAAAAAAAATAATGCCACGTAAGTATTTTTTGAGTTTTAGAGGGTTGCATTGAAGACGTCTTTCAAAAAGGGGATCTCAATCTTGCAAATAAGAAAGAGAAAGATTAGAGATCGACTTTTGAAACTCGACACGTAGGACTTTTAGAGTTTATTTTGAGTTTTGCATTGGAGATGCTCTAATGCAATACTCAAACTCTAAATCTTAGAGTGCCACATAGGATTTTTTAGAGTTTTTCTTTAAAATCCATCTCCAATGCAAAACTCAACATGAATCTCTAAAGTGATGTGTCAAGATTTATTTTAGATCTCCTTAAGAGGATTCTAAATTTAGAGTGTCCTCTTGAGAATCTCTAAGTGCCACATAAGCAAATCAATTACTTCTAAACCAAAATATAGGTTTTTAGAATTTCTCTTGAGTGTTGCATTGGAGAAGGTTTTGCAATAGAGTGTCTCTAAATGGCCAAATAGGAAAGAGACTATTTAGAGATTCAATTTTCACACTTGACACATAGAATTTTTAGAGTTTTTATTGAGTCTTGCATTGGAGATGCTCTTAGAGATCCATTTTTCACACTTGACACATAAGATTTTTAGAGTTTTTCTTGAGTCTTGCATTGAAGATGCTTTTACTTTCCAAATTAGAGTGAGTCGTAATAACGTTGTGACGTTCTACGCTGGGAGATTTTCTGAAAATCTTAGATATCATCAAATTAAGTTATTTTATTAGTTTTCTATTTTTTTTAATAGATAATTATTAATTTTAGCAGTTATATGTTTTTAGGAAATTTTATAACTTTTAGATTTTAGTATTATATTTATTTAGAAGTTGTTATTAGAATTTAATTAGGTTTAAGAAACTAATATTTTATTTTTTAGAAGTTGTTAATTAGATTTTTTTTAGGTTTAACAAACCTCAAATGCTATATAAAGAGGACCTAGTGATTGTTTTATTAGTTTTGGTTTGTCGTACACACTTTTAATGGAAAGTTGGTTAGCACCCTGGGGATGTTCCTGTATCATTCTTTTGGTTAGCACCTTGGGGATGTTCCTGTATCATTCTTTTATCATTCTTTTGGTTAGCACCTTGGGGATGTTCCTGTATCATTCTTTTGGTTAGCACCTTGGGGATGTTCCCGTATCATTCTTTTATTCATCAAATTATATAGTGGTATACTTGCATAATTCTTCAATTAGATGTATAAAATATAAAAGGAAATCTAAATATAATTATATTTATATTTATAAAAAAAGATCTAAATATATATTAAATATATATAAATTTATTCATCAAAAAATGATATTAGAGGGAAAAGAAATATAGTGGTATACCTGCGTAATTCTTCAATTAGATGTATAAAATATAAAAGAAAATCTAAATATAATTATATTTATATTTATAAAAAAAGAAGATCTAAATATATATTAAATCTATATATATAATATGTTGTTGAGCCCGACTTATTATGCCTTATTATAAAAGCCAGAGATGTGGTTGAGAATTTGGGCGCCCAGTTCCAAATTTTGGTTAAGCCCCTGGGTATAATCAAACGTAAAAAAATGTATTTTTAAATTAGAAGTTACACTCTATTTTGTTCCACGCGAAACAAATTTTTATAATGATTTAATAAATTGAAGTAAGTTAAACATAAGTCTTAGTATAGTATCGGCATCGGCTGTTGCTCGAACGTCGGATGGCACCATAGTTGGATCTAAAACTCAGACATTCAATCATATCTCTCCTCTTCACAGCGAAATCCAAGGTTGTCGCCTAGGGTTTAAATTAGCAGAAGAAATGGGATTATCCTCATTTATACTGGAAGGGGATTCCAAGACTACCATCGATTTCCTTTCAAACTCAGACAAGAAGCAGAGGCTTTTCACGTGTGCTTCTCATTTTGCCAAAGATTTTCTAACGTGGAAGCTCATCATCTGGCTGCCTCAGGCCTCTATTAATTTATATTTTGTCCCTGTTGTTAAGTCATTATTTTGCTTTGGTCCTTTTCTTTGTCCTGCCTCACCTTTTGGAGGGCCAAACTTTGTAATGTTTCTTGTGTTATAGTTTATTTCCGCTCAAAAAAAAATTTGTCTAATTAATTAAATATAATAATTATCCGTTGGGTCAGAGAGAAAAAATTGTTAAAAAAAGGAAAAAGAAAAAGAAGTCTAGTGTTATACCAAACTCCAGAGAAGAGGAGTACAACGATCTAAACCTTAAATAGATTTATTATTTGCTTTTTGTAATGGTTGTGTTGGAGTGTGTAGGTTGGAGAAGACCAATGAATATGACTATTGAAAAAGTAACTATTTTTGTATCGTATAAATTATAACATTTTTCTCAGAAGGAATCAAATAGAAATTTGGCTAAATAAATAAATTACAAATTTAGTAAGAGAATAATCAAAATAAACACAGAAATAAAGAGAGCAAGAATTTCTAGGAAGTTTAAGGATACATAGAGAAAAAGGTGTGTGTTTTCAGAGAGAAACATAAAATTTAAATGAACATGGAAAGTACTTTGTGTTCTCACATACATACAAAAAATAAAAAATATAAAGGAAAACAAATTTCGGTCTAATTAAGTAGGGAGAAACTAACGACAACCACGTGAAAAAGAGGGGAAGCAGAGAGCTAATTTATCAAATTAACTACACCCACACAAGTTTGAAAGGAAAATCCAGAGTGAAATAGATTTAGAATTAATTATCAACTTATTCAAAGCACCTTTAGACTCACAAAATTAGTGGGCCCCGTGTGGTGGGGGGCCAATGCGAGCGCCCAGCCCGCACTGGCCACCACATAGCCCTGAGTAGAGAGAGACAAAAGTAGAGAGAATAAGGATAAATGAAAGATGTAGTTTTATTGGAAGGAAAAAAAAAAGAACAAAGAGAAAAACGGTGGTGGTCGGAGTTAGAGGTGGTGGTGGTGGCGGCCGGGATTGGTGGTAAGAGATGAGGAAGAAGAAGATGAGTGCCTTCCCTTTAAAATTTTGCACCCTGAAAAATTCGTCAAAATTCACATTTTTTCTTTAAAAAATTTTACTACGAAAAATATTCTACTCCGGAAAACTCTTACGATCAATAATAGAAAGATAAAAGTTGAAATATTGTGCATTTGTGAATTCGTTCAAGAACATGCCCTCCGAAGTCACGGGTAATGATAATGGTCTAACTGGAAATAACACTTAAGTTTTTCAAATTTGTGCCATTTTCTCTTTGGACCTTTCTCCCACCAGGATTAGGCTCACTAACTCTGCCTGTGGTGGGGGTACCTATTATTCGTCGGCGGTCCGGCACACGCAGGGCCTCGGTTTGCTGCGTGGACTTCCTATGCATTTCCTACAGAGTGGAACCCAGCTCAGCTCCGCCGAGCCAAAAGGTTGCCCGTTGAACCACTACCATTTGAGGCCACTTAGCAAAGAATATTGACAGCTTTGAAAGAAGGCTCATGAAAGAAAGGAAGGAGAGGGGTAAGTTAGTAGTTGAGTTAAAGACACGAGTTAGGACCCCTAAAAAAAACCGGTCGGCTATGAAAGAAATAATATTATATCATTTTTCTTTCTCTAACTGAAAACTTCGCAGTACGTAGTACTGGTTAAGAGCAAATGATTTATGAGAGTCGTGCTTATTTTCTTTATGTATTATATTTGGATTTTCCACGATTTTTGTAGTTCTTTGAAGGGAACCAAGCTAAGCTTGGGTCCTACGAAGAGATATCAATCTCTTTGCTCACGGGAAAAAATCATCTTCCTGATTTATTACTTCTCATAATTTCCTCATAGGTGCATTGTTCACTCTCATCAATGATTTTTCCTACACTAAACCCAAATGCAACCACATCAACATGTCCATACCTTTGAGGAAGCCTTATCTATCTCTTTTCTCTGACTCTTACAAGATTGTAATCAACCTCTTCTTCTACATTTTCCTCATCTTGTGCATCTACCCGTGATTTGACCTATTTTAGAGTGATTATCTAAAGCTTTACATGCTTACCAACAATGACTTTACTTTCTTTTTGAAATTACCATGGATAATTCACCAAAAGTAACATATCTAGTTATAAGACACTTCTTTTGTCCAGAGAGAAATCTCGGTTTACTCACTATATCGAAGCCATTTTCACTCATTTGTCCTAATCGCATATGTCATACTTCAGTAGTTTATATCTCCTTGTTTGATAATGAAACCGCCACAGATCCAGTTACTGTATTATCCTGTAGCACACAAAGATCATTCTTTATTAACCCCTTCATAGTTGTAAGACTGTTCTTTGAAATTTGAAAAACACCAACTTCATCAATAAACTTACAACCATTATAATTCAACATTCCCAAGAATATTAAATTTCTCTTTGAATCGGGAACATGACATCCGTTATGGTCTTAACGACACCATCGCACATCTTGATTTGATTTGTATCTATTCCCACAACCCTACAGTGAGCATCAACTTCCATTAAAATCTTACCTCCATTGATATTTCATTAATAAGCTATTAAGTAGACAACCAAATGAAGACATGTGTGGAATGTACAACCAATATACAAAAATTACCTATATTCTAAGCAACAAGCATTGATAGCCAGAACCATAGCATCATCGTAATGTTCAATGATTATAAGAATGATATTATCATCATTTTCATATTCTTCAATAACAACTGCCTCCTGTGGATTCTTCTCCTTATTTCTGAACTCTAAAAATCCCCTTTCAAGTGTCTCTCTTTCGTACACTTATAACTGTTGTACTTTCTGGATTTAGATTTAGACCAACCTTTTCCGTCACCTTGTTACTGCGAGCTTCTCCTTAAAACTAATGCATCACCCAACGTGCTACTTTCTATTGATATCCATCTTAACTCCTAGGAATTTCAATGCTGCTTTAACATCCTCCGAGGTTGTAGTACTTTTTTTAGAGAGAAAAGAATCAACAAAACTTTCATATGATGGTTGTTTAGACGCAAGTAATAGTATTTTCATCTTCATCTTCAAATTTGACATCAATAATTATCAAATCAAAGAATACTCAGATAATTTCAACTAGTAGATCTTTCAACGAACCCCTTTTCTTGCATATGTATACTAAATAATTTCTACTTTAAATACAAACGATTAGTGACGGATTTTGTCATATGTCCTGCCTCCAACTTACTCCATAGTCCATCAGACGTCTATTCAATCGCCACTTCTCGCAAAACCTCATTGCTCAAGCACATCAAAGTTTGTCTATGAGCTCTTTCCATGAGATCACCATTTTTCTCTTCTGTTAATGACACTGGAAGTGTGTCTTTTCTAATCAACGTTTTAAGAAAACCTCGTTGAAGTAACACAACTCGCATCTTCATCTTCCACAACTTGCAGTCATTACTTCCATCGAACTTCTCTATCACGTATTTCGCCGTTCAGAATTTTATAATCGAAACTCTGATGCCAGTTTGTTATGATGAAGAACAAGCAGTAAAGAAAGTAAACAGGCACACATAACACAAGAGATTTACGTGGTTCGGTTTATTAGACCTACTCCACAACGAACAATGACGCGATGATTTCCACTATGAATGGAAACAAGTTACAAAGTATCTGTAGAGTTTCAGTTTATATATAGCTTACTGGAAAATCCTAGTCTCACAGCTTTACCGCATCTCTTTCTAATTCTGAAAATACATCGTTACATTAATAAACCTCCCTCATAAGACACTTTCAACATGTACTTTTGGGTCTCGCGACTTTAAAGCGCGTCAATATAAAATGATGCTTAAGTATAAGGGCACCATACTTGGTTTCCCAACAATGTAAAATTTCTTTACGACACACTTTCAGGACCACATCATAGCAAATATTATCATGTTGATAACATGTCGTAGAATTGTAATCAGGGGCGGACCCATGTGAAGACTAAACGGGGTCCCGACCCATGCTGATATTTGTAACTTTTCCTTTAGTAATATGGCAACTACGAAATTGTAGCTCAGTGGTTGGCCTTGCGCCCCAGAGGTCTAACGTTTGAATCTCCTTACCCTCACTTCCATCTTCATTTTTTCCTTTTTATCTTCTTTGTCAAGTGTTAA
>BEHA01000531.1:402220-418383 GCA_002897215.1 Eschscholzia californica subsp. californica
TGAAGATCACGCCTACTGTTGTTCTCGTCATGAGTCTTTGCTTCATCGGATTTGTTACTGCTCTTCACGTTTTCGGTAAGCTTTACCGTTACAAATCTGCTGCCGGATCTTGATTTCAAACCTAATCTCTATCTCTCTCTTAATTACCTTACGGATTTTGCTGTGCTTGCTTTTTGATTCTAGTATTCTAGGCTTGTGTTTCTTGTATTGACTTTTATTAGTAATTGAAGGAGACAAAGAGGGTTTGGTATTAATATCTTTAGTTAAATTGTGGATGAAAATCTTGATTAAGCTTTTCTTCTATTTTTGATTTCGTTAGATTGTTCATTTCTATTTGGAATTTTCTGATGATTCTTTCTTTTATTCCTTCAATTAGAGTGATAGCTTTTTTCCTCAATTAGTATTTTCTTCTACTTATAACTTAAATCTTTGATGTGATGTGAAATTGGAATTGTATTTATGTCACCATTTTGTTGATTGAAACTGATTGATTCGTATGATGAAACCGATCTGATCATATAAGTAATCTCTATAGTTAGAATTGCTTGAGCAAATTATAGATGTAAACCAATTTCATCTTAATTGCTGGTAATGTGTTATTTGATTTGTATTTTGATTCAAACAAATTTCCCATGATTCAATTGGTTTTTTTCTCTGTAAATTGTTCTCAATTCCCTGAAGTTTTAGGTTTTTGTGTTCTTGATTGGAAGTACACTTTCATTCTTTACACTTTGGAAAATATTGAATCATTACTTGTTAGCTTCTTATTAATCATGTAAATGAGGTAGAAATCTAAAGAACACTAATAGTTCTAGTAAGCTGTACAAAGTATCAGTAGACAACCTCAAATGTACTCAAATTTGTTAAGTTTATGGTCATCTAACTCAAAACTAATTGACAATGAAAGAATAGGATCTAGACATTATATTATTGGTTATGAGATCACCCTTCTTTCATGTGGGACTATTCTCACACACCCCTAGCCTTTGACGTTCTTCCAGCCTAGTACGTGTGTTTTTTTCTTCTCAGGTGATGCGGAGCATGTGGGTCTAGTTCTGATACCATGTTAAGTTTGTGACATTCAACACAAAACCAATTGGCAATTAGTGGAGAGGATTTAAAGTACATTCTTGGTTGCTAGATACAAAGGAGCGGAGAGGTAGAGTAAGGTAGAGTTTTTGCTAACACGGTCAAACTCCAATTGAATTGATTATTCTGCTAGTTTCTCTGGCTTAGGTTTACTAGCTCTGATGAGAACACTCGGTAGAAAGTTCTACACTTATGTTCTTATTAAATGTGGAAGCCCACTTTGAATAGGTGGTAAATCGGTAAGCTACATGGTGCCTGTCTACCGCGAAGTGCGGGTTTGAAACTTTTTTTTTCCAAGGAATGAAAAGTTACAAATGAAAAAAAATAAACGATAAAGTTCACATCAATTTCTCCTAAAAGCATATCTTTTATCACAAATTTGTTTGTTGTATGTTTGACTATAACGAAAAGTAAGATCACACGTAGGAAAAGAAAAAGTTTGCTAAAGCATGGTAAAAACTCGTTTCTTCCTGTTATGTTTGCAACTGAAATTGCAGAAAAACACATCACCACAATACAAATATGTAGTTAAGGAATCTTGGATTGCACAAAATATAAATGCTAGTTACTTGTAAACTCCCACTATAATTGTTCCTGTATGAGACTGAACACGCCCATGTAAATTAAGAACCTCTTCAAATGGAGAAAGAAAAGATTTTTTTTTTTTGTTAAGAGAATGGAGAAAGAAAAGATGGATGAGATTGAGGGAAAAGATTGTATCAATGAGAGAAAGGAAAAAAAAAGAGTACGGTGATGTTTGTTTGTTAATATTTCAGATCTGAATTGAGATAAATTCAGATTTCAACTAGGTGTTTTTTTAATTTTCGAAAATTTGAAATAGTGGCTAAATTACGTCTATTTCTGAATTGGCTGAAAACTAGTCCATAATTTTCAGACTTCAAAACAAGTCTGAAACAATGACACAATATCTGAATTGCGTTAAATAACACTTGTACCCCCCATTAAATGATACACAATATCTAGCATTTTCGTATTTGCTGAGCTCTTTCTCTATCATGACAAGTGATACCCCATTACTGGTCTGGTCGAGAATAAAACAAACACCCAACAATCCACAGATTCCTTTCATTTCAATGGGCCTTTCTCTTTCTCTCTCTCTAATCTCAAACAGAAAACCATTTGCTGATATCTATATCTATCTACTTTTTCTTTTGTCATCATGCATGTAGTCAATCTTCTATATATAGATAGATCCCATCTCTCTCTCCTAAATAACACCAATATCATGAATTCAAACCATCTAAGTCAAATCAACATACTCACAGAGAGATAAAGAGAGAGACATCAAGGAACAAGAGAGATGGAAGTATTACAGGAGATTTTGGGGAAGATGGGCAGAAAAATTTATGGAGTTTTTTGTTTAGGAGCACTTGTAATTGCAATTACTATTGTTCAATTCTCTAGTATTGCTTCGGTTGCTCATAATGAATCGATTAACAAATCTCATCTTCATCATCAACAACCAATTGAAGGATAACAAGATCAATTAGGGGTCTAATTAATGGTTTTTATTTGTAGTATTATTTACAATTTTGTTCATTAACAAAGTTAATTTGTACTATTTCTTAATAATGAACCAAATAACAACTCTCATCTTCATCACCTCTATAAAATCAAGGTCTGAAAACTCCAACCCATTTGGTTTACGCGACTGAACTATTCAGACGGAAATATTCCCAAGTAAACAGAAGTAAGGCCTGAAAAACTGAACTTTATGATTCTGGTACAATTAGCGCTTGTTGCTGTTTCGTCTAACCCTAATCTTATCTTAAGTAGTGTTTGATACGAGGGAAACAATTTCATGAAAATAAAAGGATTTCCATGAAAATATTTTCATGGAACGTGTTTTATGGAAATACAAATTCATCTGTTTCGTTGTCATTTGTTTTTTAGGGCGTGCAGAATAGAGCATGTTCACTCCATGAACATTTATGTTTTTGAATTATATTGTAGTTCTGCTAAATTGGTCAATCTGCTTTATTTCAGTATTACAATTTACTTCTGAGATATTTAAGTTCAGGGTCAACATAAAGTACAAACATTAGTATTTGGATCACAAACTAATGGTTGTTAACGACCGTCTCTAGTCATCTGGGTCAATGGTTAGTCTATAACCCAGACTCTAAAACGGACAAACTCTTGACTCAAATGCTAATATCGGTACTTTTCTTTGACCCTAACACTAAATATCTCATAAAAGATTAACATCTTCGACAAAAAATACACATAAAATATTTTGAAATTGTTTCATAATTTATCGGTATAAAAGTGACAAAAAATATGAAGATAAATATTAGAGTTCTTTTTTAACAAAAACAAAATAATATATATAGGTTTCAAGTATCCAAATATATTGAAACATTGTTTCTTTGGTTTTCGTAGAATCTAATTCCTAGGGTGGATCAAGGAATTAAAAGTGGTGTATTTCACGAAAATAAATTCCCAGGAAAATTGAAACCATGAAAATAAACTTACTATCAAACGGTGGAAATACCTATTTCAATGAAAAACTCTTTTATTTCTATGGAAATAAGAGATATCAAACACAACGTATCTCATTATAAATTTTGTACATACATTTTTTCTTTTTTTGAGAAATAAATTTTGTATATACTTCATATGAGATAGATAAGAAAATACTTTCTCAGTTTTCAATTTTTCTTGTGCAAGATTCATTACTAAAAAAAAATTAGGAACCGCCATAAAAATAATTAAAATAAACATTTCATCTAAAATAGCCTAGACTAAAATAATATCTCAATGCTAAGGATCTTGTTACAAAAATATGTTGAATATTAAGAAAAGCCTAGGAAATGAATTTAATTGAAAGTCTAGTCCATATACATTCTCATAAACTCTTCATACCTTACAGCCAACAATCTCCTTTCAACAAAAAAAAAAAGCCAACAATCTAAAAAATTAGTGTGGTGTATGGGACTGGGCTAGCTCCGAATCGACCCGTTTATAGCGATTTGAACTAGGCTTCGATCTGAATCCGACCGGCTAGTTTAGCTCATCCCAACATTAAACTTGGTTCGGGCACCAAGCTCGATACTATTTCAGCCCAAGTAGGCAAGGCCAGGCCCAAAGCCCAGCAGATAAGCAACACTATCTAAAATCACCCTACTTCTTTCCTTACAATTTACATTAATTGGTAGTAATTACTACTACTTATTTAGGCTATCAGGGAAAATTAATGTAGTTAAAATTAAAATTAGCTCCTTTAAAATGGTTGACTCTCAACTAATCATGTAAACCCGGTATTTAATCAGCCACTCAACATCCATGATCCCTTTGAGCATCTCTTTTAACACACACATGATCATCATTTCATATGCTATTACTCAATAGCTATCGCTCGATCAAAAGTAAAGTCATCAAGTCATTCATACTAAGAGCATAGATTGATATTATACTCGAATTAAATTACATCGGGTTCTACTAGATAAATCAACATACCGTCCTTACAGACTTCTTTTCCCCAACTAATCTCGATCTAAAATAAGGGCTTGAAATAAATAAAGACGGTCCAAAAGGAGAAACAAACTCTATCTCTCTTTCTCTCTACAACATTTTATTTTCTTTCTCTCTCTAAGATCGATCGATCGATCCCCTTTGATTTTTGAATCAAAAATGGCGAAAGGAGCATCGCAATCGCAGTCTTCATCATCGGCTGGTGGATCTCGTCCAGCAGGGACAGTCGGAGTGGCACCTCGTGGATCTGCAGCAGCTGCAGCTGGAATGCGTCGACGAAGAGTAACAGGTGGTGGTGGTGGTGGAGGCGGTGGTGGTGGAGGATTCAGCGGAGGTGGAAATGGAAGCAACATGTTGAGATTTTACACGGATGATGCTCCTGGTTTGAAGATCACACCTACTGTTGTTCTCGTCATGAGTCTTTGCTTCATCGGATTTGTTACTGCTCTTCACGTTTTCGGTAAGCTTTACCGTTACAAATCTGCTGCCGGATCTTGATTTCAAACCTAATCTCTCTCTCTCTCTCTCTCTTAATTACCTTACGGATTTTGCTGTGCTTGCTTTCTGATTCTAGGTTTAGGTTGTATTGAATTTTATTAATTGAAGGAGACAAAGAGGGTTTGATATTAATATCTTTAGTTAAATTGTGGATTAAAATCTTGATTAAGCTTTTCTTCTATTTGATTCAGAATCTCATATATGATTTCCTTAGATTGTTCATTTCTATTTGGAATTTTCTTATGATTCTTTCCTTTATTCGTTTAATTAAGGTGATAGTTTTGTTCCTCAATTAGGTATTTTTCTTCTGATTAGTGTTAATCCTAAGTTAGATCTTTGATGTGATGTGAGATTGGATATCTATTTGTGTCACCATTTTGTTCAATATGCTGATTGATTTGTTTGATGGAACCGATTTGATCGTCTAATTCCAGTTAATGTGTTATTTGATTTGTATTTTGGTACAAGCTTCCCATGATTCAATGGGTTCTTTTTCTCTAGTAAATTGTTCTCAAATCCCTTTTAGGTTTTCTGTCATCTTTATTGGAATTACAATTTCATTCCTTACACTTGGAAAATATTGATTCAGCTTCTTATTAATCATGTAATAGTTGATTCTTTAATTTATGACTGAAATGGACCGAAACTAGTCCAAATCAGTCATTTAGACGACTCAGACAAAAACAAACATCTTTAAATCTGATTCCACTATTCCAGTCATTTAAGATTGTAGTTGATGTCAGGTTTTCCTGGAAAACAGATACAACCTGAGGTTTGAGAATTCGGTACGCCAAGCTTTAGAGTATAGGATGTGTTGATGTACCCGAAACAGTAATAGGAATTTGGTTTTACACTGTATGCAAGGAGAAGCATATTGAGGTAGAGTTTTTGGTAAGGCCGGGTTTAATTCGTCCAATTGAATTGATTATATATACTACTAGTTTCTCTGGCTTAGGTTTACTAGGTCAGATGAGAAAACTTAATCAGAAGTTTTACACTTATGTGTTATGTCCGGACTACTAAGGTTTGGAGAAGGTTTGAATGTAAAATGGATTCTCATAAAATGAGCTTATAAAATGTGGAAGCTCTGCCACGAAGCTCCGCCACTTCGATTGGGTGGTAAATTGGCAAGCTATATTCTGTTTCTCTACTGCAAAGAGAAGGTTCAGATTTTGCTATTAAGAGACAAGTGAATTCAAAAGTTAACGCATGTAAAAGTGACTAAAATTCATGAATAATTTCTCCTGGAAGCATACCTTTTATCACAAAATTGATTGTAACCATATGTACCAGTATAAGGGATGACAATTACATTGATAGTCTCCACGCACGTCCTAGCTCGTCTGACAGCTAAATCTTCTTTGTACTTGTTTATTCAATTGTTCCTCTTTGCTGTCAATGACTGGAAGCCGGAATACTTGCAGAAACACTATTATGATGCTCAAATCAGTTCAGTTTTCTAGGTTGAAAGTTAAATGAGAAATCAAAGGTTAAGAATCAAATTCCTTTTTAGGCCAAATATTTGTTATTTAAAACAGGTTTGCATGATGGTGGTAAATTACCAGACTTAAAGAAGGTTACGTGGCAGTGTCGTTAATGGAATCTTTTGAGATCATGGTGTTTGATCGTATCCTCTCGATATGGCAACAAATAATCGGTGCTATCTGGCTCACCGCATATCCTACATTTCTCTTAGGTAAACCAGTGATCAGAGTGTGGACCTCACTTCTGCAAACCTCTCATCCTAGGGCTCAGGTTGTAGAACTAACTCGGGTCCCCCCATTTGCCGGCCTTGAAGTCGTGACAGAGTTCAAGGTGCCTAGAAAATTCGTGCCTACCTCGTGTTCCAAGGCTTTGCTAGACGGACTTTTTGTGGTCCACCCTTCTGTTAGTTCTGCCGAAGTCTCGCTTGTGCGTACTTAGGATTCTTGCACATGTCGCCCAAGTCAATCGGTTAATTTCTTGACTAGTCAATGTTGATCAGTATTTAGCTCACTAATGAAGACAACAAATTACACGTAGGGAAAGAAAATGATCCCTAAAGCATAGCAAAATCTTGTGGTTTCCCGTGTTATGTTTGAAACAGTCTTACCCTCTATTTTTTTATGAAATTGCAATCAACATGTCATGACAACACAAAAATGTAACCAAGGAACCTCAGATGGTACAAAATATAAATGATCGTCACTTATAAACTAGTAAGGATCTGAAACTACAATTAAACTGTTTCCTATATGAGATCGAGAACATCCACCTCTTCAAATTAAGAAAGAAAAGATAGATGAGATAGAAAAGAAAAGATTGAACCAGAGTACAATGGAAACTAAGATTGAAAGTAGGGAATTCTTGTTATTCGTTAGGGTTATTTTGCGAAAGGGTCGTACATAAGTACTAGGTTTTGCATTAGGGGCATGACCTTTTATTATTTTGCAAAGGGATCGTGGACTAGTATTGACCAGTTAAGTTCTAACCAGTAAATTTTAACACCATTAGCTCTAACTCCATTACTTAAGAATATATTGTTACATTTAAGTAAACTTTATACGATCTTGATACTAAAATCGCAAAGGTGGCAAATTATGAACATCTCTTTGTAAAACTCAATCGGAAACACCTCTTTCAATTTTCGGAAAAAATCAAAGGTGGAAGAAAGAAAAAAAAAAGATGAATTGAAGAGCCTTTTTTCGTGCAAAACAAAAGTGAGGGCATAAGGTTGATCAATAGCTATTAACCGTCCATGTGGAGGAATATTGTCCACTTGATTCCCTTGGGGTAATGCATTTACATCTATGTAACGATTGTAATTGTTCATGTGACGTTAAGTTAAATTTAACACTTACTTTTTTTGATGAAATTTAACACTTACTTATCGGTCAATACTAGTCTACGACCACTTCAAAAAACAGTCATGCCTCTTTCGCAAAAACTGGTACTTATATACGACCTTTCGCAAAATAACCCTATTCGTTATAACCGTAATGGTCCAAGGAGGCCTCTCTAATTTAATTAATTGTAAGGATGTAGTTATAATTCCAAATAGTAATAAGGACTTAAACCTCTAAACCACGGCAAGGCTGCTTGGTTGTTGTCTCGTAACAACTCCTGGTACTCTTTCCAAATTATTATTTCGTCCCCTCCGGCTCCGAATACGAGATCTAAGGGAAAGAAAAAGAACACTAGAACCGATCGGAAGAGTCTTTCTTTCTCTCTCTAACTGAAGATGAGTGTGATCGACATTCTTACTCGAGTCGATTCGATCTGCAAGAAATACGATAAGTATGATATCGACAAGCAAAAGGATCTCAACATCTCCGGCGACGATGCCTTCGCTCGTCTCTTCGCCGCCGTCGAAACTGAAATTGAAACGGCACTCCAGGTTCAATTTCGTCGATTTCTTTCTCTCTCTAGTTTACTCTTTATCGTTTTCGTCAATATCTGATTCGATTGTTAAAACACAGAAAGCAGAAGATGCTTCGAATGAGAAAAATAGGGCTGCTGCGGTTGCCATTAATGCTGAGATACGCCGAACAAAAGCTCGATTGCTCGAGGAAGTCCCGAAATTGCAAAGATTAGCGCTTAAGAAGGTCAACTCTCTTTCTCTCTCTTTAGATTTTTAATTGCATTCTAATGTTTGTTCGAATTACCAGTTAGGGTTTTGTTGAATGTGTCATAGAGTCCTAATTCAGCTTGTATACATGGACTTATAAAGGACCATACTTATATTTATGTTGTCTAAAATCAGAGAAGTAGGGGACTATTAGGAGTACATAGTTTGTTGAATCAAAGTTCATAAATGTGGTTCGGAAAACTTCATTTCTGTTTTAGAAGTATATTTTTGTTGTTCACTTTATGTCCTATGATCATTCGTAATATAGTAAGGTGGCGTAATTCTAGGTTATGTAGTTTCATATAATTATTCATGACAATCGCAGGTCAAGGGGATCTCAAAAGAAGAACTTGCGACCCGTAATGACTTGGTTTTGGGGATGTCAGAGAGAATTCAAGCTATACCAGACGGGACTGCAAGTGCTGCAAAACGAACTGGCGGTTGGGCAGCTTCAGGTTCTCGTCAAGAAATCAAGTTTGACTCAACATCAGGTAATCGGTGTTAATTAATTGAGTTCCCATTTTCCGAGTCCACATTCTTTTCGAGCAGTTTTATGATTCAAAATGTTGTTCGTTACTTCTGTAACCCGTTAGCAATTCTTTGTTGGTTTATATTGCTATTTAGATCGATTTATTTCATGTAGGTAACTAGGTATTTCCTTTTTAATGAATTGTTTAGCCGATAGAAAGAAAGGTTAGCATTCTGTTGTCAGCTGCTAATAGTTAAGGTTTACTTCTGCACTACCTCTTACAGATGGACGATTTGATAGTGAATTCTTTCAACAAACAGAAGAATCGAGTAAGTTCAAGCAAGAATATGAAATGCGAAAATTGAGACAGGCAAGTAATATGCTGCTACCCTTTTGTTCTTGTTATCTCCATGTTGTGAGGAAGTCTTGGCCCTGCTTCTTCATTGTTTTCTAAGAATGTGTGTACCATCTAACGATTAGGCATATGCAGGATCAAGGTCTTGATGTTATTGCTGAAGGGTTGGACACACTCAAGAATATGGCTCACGACATGAACGAGGTCAGTTTCTTGCATCTTATGTATACTCAATGAATTATGGAAATAAAGTCACACATTGGTAACGTGTGCAGGAATTGGACAGGCAAGTGCCTTTGGCTGATGAGATCGACGATAAGGTGATAAATTTATTAATCGACTTCTTGTTTTTATTGCAAATTTAATAGGGAAATATAACACTAGGATACGCTTATGGTACCTTGTTTAAAATCAATTTGATCTCATTATAGGTGGACCGAGCTAATGCTGACCTTAAGAATACCAACGTCAGACTGAAGCACACTGTTACCCAGGTATTTGTTGTGGGTAGTTTTCAACTCAGTCTGTCTCTTATAATGATTTTGAAAGGTTACTGAGTTTGGTGTCATTGGTTTCAGCTGAGGTCTAGCAGGAACTTCTGTATTGATATTATTCTCTTGTGTGTAATCCTGGGAATTGCTGCATACTTGTACAAGTAAGTGCCTTCTCCTCCAGCACTCTCTTTAGTAGCCTAGAGATACTCACCGTAATTGGTTCGAAGATCCTTAAAAAGAATCTATAAACTTGTCCACTCATCATATTCATATGGTCGTCATTTGTTAGTTTCTCTTCTTTGTAGGTGTTGTTGTGTGCTTAGTACTATTTTGAGTTAAGAGTAGGAAATGAAGGGAAAACCTTACCTCTAGCCTCTAGGTTTAGTTTATATGTATAAAGATTGTCAATTGTAAACTATGACATAAAACAATCGATGTTTAATTTTTTAAACATTTGACAATATTTAGTGCCTCTTTTGGAACATTTAGATTTACCAACTTTTTGGTGTTGGTTGATTCCCCGGGCCCCAGTGGGGAATCGGGTTCTTCAAACTTTTATATGGCATTTCAAAAGAGTAGAACTCGCTCTTAAAACATTCAATTCGTTAAAGTATGTGCTTAGTTACTTCATTTTCATTAAGTTGGAGTATTAACCTAATTAAAGCTTTACTTAAATTCATCTCTTTCTATTTTTAGCTTGAATTGAATAATCAGGAAAATGAGTTAGAGGTCTGGGCCTTGACCAGTGTTTTAGATATCCTTTTATGTTGTTAAATGGTGGTTAATCTCACGTCGTATCACTTATCTGGCTATTCCTATTTCAGCAGTACTACTAGTTTTGACAAATAACATGTTTTGTCGTAACAATATACTCAGAGAAAGCTTTCATTTGGTGTTTTGCAGTGTATTGAAGAAGTGAACAGGTTTTAACATAACATCTCCGGCGAGTTTGATCCTGAAGTTCTCTGGTATGATCTTATTCGTACGAGGTGTCTCTGTGATTGATTTACTTGTATGATTTACTTCAAATATTTCACCTATATAAAGACTTGAATTACAACAACTCTGCATAGTTATATTATGGGTGCTCTCTTATTTTATACTTTTTAATTTTTATTGTTGTTTTTTCGGCTTTCTGTTTCAGAAACATGAAGTGCTTTTTCTTTCCCAAGTCAGAGCAGACATCTGACTCGAAGTCTGAATTGCCTCCAGTCAGTTTTCTTGGATTTGACTAATTCGTGATGTCTGACTCCTTTGAGTGATTTTTCGTTTGATTGAGTCAAGGGAGTTATATTTACAAAAAAGAACACCAAAGTCATTATCGTTCACAAAGGTTGAATTAAAATTTTATCAGGTATTCATTCTACTGATACATTGAAGAGGCCGTTACGATAAAACTATATAATTATAACTATCACGACAACATAAAGAACGACACGACCGAATGGAGAACATGCAATGATGCAAATATGTACATTGGGTGAAAAAACAAAAAAAAAAAAACAAGAGGAAGCCACAGAACAAACAATGCCACAGCATGACAGTCTGGGATTTGCTTTGCCTAGGGTTCTTTTACAAAACAATCTTCAAATAGATGATAACCTAATTAACTAGAAATAAGGCATGTAATAGATGAGGTTGTATATTATTGGTTCAGCCGACTTTTGGGCCCTATCCACAAACCAATCGGAAGGGTTTGGTTTTTGGACCCGAGAGTTTGGTGGACATGAGAGTTTTGAGTAATTGGTCAAGCGCACAAGGACTCAAACAGTATGCCTACATATAGACATATGCCGTCAAAAGTACCACTAGCCCGTCTAGCTCAGTTGGTAGAGCGCAAGGCTCTTAACCTTGTGGTCGTGGGTTCGAGCCCCACGGTGGGCGACTCTTTTTTTTTTAGTTTGACTGTAATTTTTGTGGTGCTTGTGTACCTTCTTACACAAAAAAAACTTATGAAATTAGAGAGTTCCATTGAGCTGCACCAACTATTTTGAGCGGATCTCATAAAAAAAACTATTTGGAGCGGTATAGGTTAATATGATAGTAGATTATTTAATTGATGAAATTTCAGAAACACCTAACAACGTAAAATCATATATTATTTGTTATTTGTTACGATACATGAATTCATTGTTAAATTTGTGGTCATCAAACTCAAAAACTAAAGATAAATAGTCTTTATATTTTATTTTTGACTAGGTAAAACTCGTGCCCATAGCCAGGGGACGGTTAGTTTTGTCGAACACTACAAGAGATTATATAAGAAATGACAACAATACAAGATCTAAATGAAAATTAATCAATAGTACATTGTTTAAAAAGTAAATGCAAAACAACATCAAACCAAATTGTAAAAATGATTTTCAGTATCCATTTGTGTTGAAGGAGCCGTAAAAGTTATATTACATCTCAGGGAGATTTTGACAAATAACATCAATGTGTGCAACTTCAATCTTATCATGAAAACTGAACCTAAAACAAATTTTAGGTTGACTTCACCAGAAGTTGCTTACTACTCATAAACCTGCAAAAATACAAAAAAGAGATAAAAACGATATAAAAAATAGAAAGATACGATAGAAACAGTGTATAGATGTCAAATCGGAGTAAGAAGATGATAAAATACCGAAAAACCAATAATCCCATTTCTAAAGCCCACATCAGGTTTTTAGCTTAAAATAAATTGTTTGAAGCACGGACGAAAGACACTATACTCCATCTTAACCATATAAGAGTTCATCGTTGCTAATAAAGCACTAAGCTCTAAGGACGGTACTGAAGCATGAAAACTTAATGAATTTCATCAAGAACCTAAATTTGAAAAGGTGGAATTGTCAGTGACATACAAAGACAAAATTCCTGGAATTCTTTAAACATTTTTCGACACTGAAAATGCCTCTTGAACCTGGAGCAGTCTTACAAAATAGATGAAGGTATGAGCACTGAATTTGCAATGGAATTTCCGACTTGGAGATGAAGCACTATTAGTCATGACTCATGGAGACTTGAGATGAAAGGGAGGGATAGACGAACTGATGGTGAAGAAGAAGATTCACAGCTAGCCGGTGGAAGAAGAATACGAAGGATTGCAAGGTGGAGGGAAAAAGAATAGGATTTGTTTAAATCTCTCTCCACAGTCCTTCATGCCCATCATACATTTTTTCATGTATAACATATAAAAGACATTAATACTGGTTTGGATCGGTTTGTTCTGTTATCCATCAAATAAATTCATGCACCAAACTGAATCCTTCATTTATGGTCTTTTAGTATCCGAACCAATACCAATAACTCTTATTTCGATCCCCAAATGGGAGCATCTTCATTTAGTTTGAATTTGCATCGGATATGCCCTAACAGAAAAACAAGTTATTTTTAATTTTGAAGTGTCACATCTTAATTTGACCGTCTTTGTCAGCTTTAGTGGGTTGAAGTGATTTGTCCAACTTCTCAATAATACATCAATTATGAAATGCAACCCTCAAGTCAAATTTTAACTTTTGAAACGTCAACAAATTTATCTAATAAAAAAGAAAAAAATGGTTTCCTATTTCCTTAACTAAGATATGAATCTCAAGTACTATAGTTTTCTTTGTTTACTATCATACCATGTGTCTGTGTTGGTTTAACACAAGCTATAAGTTCACCTTTCCACCCATTCTCTCATCTCATATTGTAGGTAGGAGTAGTACCCAAATCAAGTGTCAAATGAAATGTTCACTTCATAAAACACAAACCAAAATAAGAGACCAGGTTCTTCTTGACACTAGTCATGTGGGGATATGAGTCTGGACCCAATGGTAGATATTCAAGATTTGAAAGAGAAAGAATGAAGAATGAACATGCTTACACAAACATAAGCAGCCCATGTGCAATATTTGGCCAAGGCACTCTATTATCAAATAATAATTCAAATCAAAACTAGTAAAACACCATCTAATTAATGGTGTAGAATTATTTTGATGTTAGGGAAATGTGCATATTCCTTCAACAACAAGGTGGCCCTCTATTTCAAAGCAACAACTCTACAAAATCCACATACTTAATTATATATTTAAACTAGCTAGAAGAGATTAGTTTAAACAAGAAAGAAAACCCCTCAATCTCCATAAAAAATTAGGTAATATATATAAATATATAATCTAGTTCTTGAAGGTTTCAAATTGTTTGTTACATTCTAACTCGTGCTTTGGACCTACAGCATCTATGGATCAAGTGGTTTTTCATAAAATGCCAAATGACATAAACAACGATTGTGCAAATGACATTGTATATTCGCCGTGGAACTTTGGTGGATGTCTTGGTGTCTGGTCCAATAAAAAAGATTGTGATATGATTTATTTTATTTTATTATGACTCCATTGTCCAACTACAAGTAGAAGTAATACAAGTAGAATTAATTCAAGGAAAAAACATCCTTAAGGAGTGGAAAGTAACACCGACGACGACAGGAAAATTGGTTATCCACCACTTCCTTGATAAGTAGGGTGTCCTTTGGCACCAAAAATCATGAATCAATTGAATTAAAACAACCTTAACAAAAAAAAATTGAATTAAAACAAGTATTTCCATGAAAAAAAAAAGAAAAAAAAATACTTATTTGAATTTAATTGATTCATGATTTTGAAGGTAGCTCTGGCGGAGGATTAAGGATATGGTGGCGATGGTGGTAGTGCTATTGGATCCCTGCAGGTATGGTGATGGAGGGGGTGGTGCTAGTTGAGATGTGGGGATTGAACTCTCGTGGTAGTGGTGGTGGTGAAGTATGGGAGTTGTGGTGGAGGTATGGTGGTGATGGGTCATGAAAATGTCCCATCTGAGTCGTTTAATTTAGTCGAGTTAGTTCGTTTCGAGTCTTTATTATAATAAAATGGTTGGTTTTCTTGATTAGGCGTCTTTTGGAGAGTCAGGTGTGAAAAACGGTTAAAAACGAGGAAAAGATGCACGAAGAGTATTTTGGTCATTTGGAGTCAAGGACATTCTGGAAATTTAGCCAAGGTCAGTGCGTGGTTGAAAAGTAGAGGTCGAGCCGAGTCCGTAGGAGAAAACAGAAGTCAAATCGGAGTCCGGACGAAGGAATAAACCAAGGTCAAAGTCAGGTCAACGTTTGGTCAGCTTTCGGTACAATGTCGGGCATTATTTTGGCGCGCGGTACACCAAGGGACACGTGGCGCGCTATGGAGGCTGGTGCATCTAAATCCCGTGTTTCCGCTAAGCAGCGAAGTGGACCCTTATAAGCTTGATTCAGTGTAGCGCGTCGCATCTTGCTCCAGTAGTCCCGCTCCCACGTTATAATCTGGACCATAGCCTTCCGCGTTTTCAAGATCTACGGCTGATGTGCGTCCGTCCTTTATTCCATTCTCGTGTAGCCCGTTGCAACTTAGAATCCGTAGCCCCGTACCTACGTTTTAATCGCAGCCGCAACCTCCCGCGTTTTCTAGATCCAACGGTTGCCGAGATGCAGCTCTATTTCTTCCAGATCCCGTGCACCCGAAGCAGGTTAGAACCCGTAGTCCCAGACGCGTGTCACCTTAGAAGCTTCCAGATCCCGTGCTCCCTTCATCCGACGGCCTCTGTCTCTCCCGCAATTTAACACCATGAACCCGGCTACACTAAATCAGCCGAATATCCAACATAAAACCCTAGCCGCCAGCTTAGGGTTTTATCCTTTTTAACTTTCCTATTTACCCTTTTAACCCTCTCTTTTTCACTTTTTTTTACCAATTTAACCCAACCAAAACCCTAACCCATCTATAAATAACACCTTTCTCCTCCATTAAAACCTAGACTTGCAAACCCTCTCAATACCTCTTCTCAATATCCCTTCTTCTCTATTCCCAAACCACCTCTTCTTACCTAATCCCTCTTCTCTATTACCTATTTCTTTCTCCAACCTAATCCATCTTTTCCATTCTTTTTCTATCTTTCTCTACTACCACTACTACCTCTTCTCTACCACTATTATTCTTCCATTAATAGTCATCTCCTTCTTTCTTCCATATTCTTCTATCATCTTTATCCCCTTTCATCTCTTCTTTCTAACTTCTTTATAGATCTAATTTCTTCCTTCTCTTTCTTTTTCTTATTTGAGTTGCAATAAAATAGCTATTACTTGGATTTCTTGGAGTACAATTCTTGAACACAAATGGAGCAAAT
>BEHA01000546.1:0-124781 GCA_002897215.1 Eschscholzia californica subsp. californica
AATAAGGGTTTTGGGCCTAGGCCGATTCGAGCACTTTTAGGGCTCGGATTGGGCTGATTTTTGGAGGGACATTTCCTTATGTTATGAACATTAAATATGCCAATTTTGGCTGGGTTTGGACGTCATCTACTTACGGAATCGAGAAAATATCAACTAGTTGCTATTTTCGACTATTTCCCTAAATCTTATTCTAAAGGGTGTTTTAGGAAACCTAAAAGGAGGTGGATTCTTATTAGGGTTCTATATAAACACTCTTAGGGCAGAGAATAAGGTGTGGAATTTCTCTCTAAGCTTTCTTACTCTACCACATCAAGTAGAGAGGAGAAAGTGAGCTAATTCCCAAGCTATCTTCTAGTCAAGCAAGAAGAAGGTCTTCTTATTATCAAACCACCATTGGAGTGCTAGCGAGCTTTCAAGGAGGGAGATTAAATACACTATTCGGTGTCCCAAGTAGAGGAGCTACGTTTGAAGCTCTTGGTCTTCTTTAATCTATACAACTAGTTCGAGGCAAATAGCGATTAAGGTAATCTACTATCTTCTTATTGGTTAATTACTAGTTTTGCATGATGATCTTGGGGATACTAGTGTTAGACATTAGATGTCGTTATCCGCTATAAACACTAGTATAAGGGTATAATTCCCTTCAACAAGGGCTTAGAGCTATTTGAACCTTTAGTTGGCCAAATTCCACGTTGAAGAGTGTCCAACTAGTAGGCAAGTGGGTCGGGCCTAAGTGACGGAAATTCGAAGTAGGCTCGGTCTAGGCGACCTTTAGACGAAGTGGGCCCAACATGATTTTTGACCACTACAGTTTTTCCCCCACTCTCGAAGTTAGTGATTTGCTCACTTAGAGAGTAGATTTCGTATTTCCGAGGAGGCGTCGGTGTTTAGCGTTCTATCAGGGAAGTTCCGGTATTCTTGAAAATTGTATGACGTGTCCGAAATATGTTCTCTCGTCGAACATATTGATTGTCTGACCACTTCGAGTGAAATACGACTTAGTGTCGAAATTGGTCTTCGATCTTATAGTGATTTTAAAAATACGCAAATATTCACGGATCTAAAAAAAATCGGGCTGCCACCACGAATTTGTAGCAAAATTGGTCGGACAGATCCGGTTCAAACTACCGAAAAGCAGTTCGGGAGGACCTCCAAACTGCCCCAGTTATTGGGTGAGGAGGTTTCCTCCAAACTACCTAGGGGTAGTTTGGGTGAGGAGGTTTCCTCCAAACTACCTAGGGGTAGTTTGGGTGAGGGTTTCCTCCAAACTACCACAAGGTGGTTTGGAGGTTTCCCCCAAACTACCATAAGTTAGTTTGGGCTCCAGACTACCTTTGGGTAGTTTGGAGGAATTCCTCCAGACTGCCTTTCGGCAGTTTGGAGGTTTTTCCTCCGAACTACCGTGGGTAGCTTAGAGGCATTCCTCCAGACTGTCGTTAAGCAGTCTGGAGGTCGGTATTTTTTTTTTTTTTTTTCCTTAAAATCAAAACTTCAAATTGATTATTTTTTGAAAAATGTGTATATACATATATATATATATGTGTGTGTGTGTGTGTGTGTGTATATATACATGTGTGTGTAAACATTTACATACAAGTGTGTGTAAACATTTATATACATGTGTGTGTAAACATTTATATACATGTGTGTATATGTCTACATCTATTATGTGTGTAAACAAATGTGCTCAAGTGACATATAATTAAATAGACAAGAAATGATTTTGGGGGGTCTCAACAACTATATGACACATTTATGACAAAGTAAATTTTGTGGGTGTAATAGTACTACATGGTGATGTGACATGTGAGTTGGTATGATCCACTCCTTTTGTAGTCCAACCCCTATATAAAGGAGTGAGGACCCCTCACTCCCTCACTTGTGTTGTGAGGACTTGGAGCAACTTGTGAGGATTTGGAGCAACTTGTGGAGGGATTTTGTTGCTTTGGATATTTAAGGTAAGGTTTTTGGTTTTTACCTTTGTTCTTCAATTTCTTCATATTCTTTGCTTGTTTTCCCCCATGTTTTTCATATGTTCTTCCAATGCTTGCCGTATTTTTTCCTTTGCACGCTTTTAGCTAGATTTTGTTGAAATCCATGTTTTGCTATTTATGGAATATTGGCCTTGAATTTGCTTAAAGTAGTCTAGATGGACTAAGTGTCGACTCGTTCCTTAGGCATTATGGTAGTATTAGATGCCTAGCCATTTCAAGTCTAGCAGGACTTTAGTCATCCTAGAGAGACCAAATATAGTCTAGCTGGACTAAGTGTTGGCTCAATCCATTTAGCGAAACTTTTGTTGCCCTAGAGAGACCAAATATAGTCTAGCTGGACTAAGTGTTGGCTCACTCCTTAGGCGTTACGTTAGCATTGGATGCCAAGCCATTTCGAATTTAGGGGACTTTAGTTACCCCAAAGAGACCAAATATAGTCTAGGTGGACTAAGTGTTGGCTCGCTCGTGAGTGAAATAGGAGTACATGTGCAAATATTTGTTGGACTTGTTCCTGACAGAAGTTTGTAGGCCTAGACATTAGGTGGGAAATAATTGTTCAGTCTTTTCCGTCGATAACTTGTAGGATGGAGGACCCAAACGTGTGTCTTACTGATGATAACGACGAGGGTGCCTCAGATTCGCAAGGTGTTGAGGCAGATAGTATGATAGAGGGTCGTTATTTTTCGATACTTGATGAAGAATATGTGAGTAGATTGCGACATAAATACGATATTCCATCCGAGGTCGACATTAGGGCGGCTGGCCCTAATGAGCTTGCCAGTTGGGGAAGCCCCTCGGGTTGGACGGCCATCTATGAGCATTGCTTTCGTTCGGGCCTTAGGTATCCCGTGCCTCCCCTAGTTTGCAGAGTGTTGTCTCGGTACAAGATAGCCCCTTTTCAGCTCATGACGAACACTTGGAGGTTGTTGTTGGCTCTAACTGTCTTAGCGGAAAAGGAGGAGCAAGATGTAGACGAGGTCGACGTTTGCGCGTATTATTACTTGAAAGAGAATCACCTAGATCGTGGTCAGTATCAGCTAAAGATTCGCAGCGGTATGGTCCATCCCATCCTTAATTTGACCAAACACGAAAGGAATTGGCAATGTCGATACTTCTATGTTTGCAACATGTTTGGTTGTAGTGCTGAGCAGAACTTTCCGCTTGCCTGGCGTCGCCCTAGTGAGTTATGCGTGTGTTGTTTGTTTGATTTTTGTAAAGTAAGAAATTTTTTCACCTGAATATCTTCTACTTAGGTGTGAAGAAGGACAACCGCCACGGTTTGACTTTTGAGGAAGCTAAGTCTAGACTCGAGGCTTTCACTTAGTTAGAGGTCGAGAGGAGAGATTGGAAGACTCTTCTCTGTCCGACGAACCTTCGTCACCAACATATCACTCGCCCTCTTTCTATCGTTCCAACAGGTACATCATTTGCATAAACTAACGTGTTATAGTTGCATTATGTTTAACTTACCTTTTCTCTGTTTGACTTATTTAGCTGACGATATACCTCCACGGAGCATTCTTCCGCCCTCGGCAAAGGAACTTGCCGCTAAGGGCGCGAAGAAGAGGAAGCTTCAGTCTGCTCCATCTCAGCCAGTCAGTCCTTCGACTACCCCGGTTGAGCCTGCCCCTTCAGTTGAGCGTGCTTGCCCCAAGACGACCTTTATGCAGATTCGAGTTGGTCTTTATCGTACTCAAGTGAGGGTGCATCAGTGTTCCGAGATCCTTTTTTTGTGCAAGAATTGTCTGATCTCTACTACTTAGATAGTGATGTCGACTTCCTTGGTGAGTTGGGTGCTGAGGAGGCGATGAGGTGCGTGGCCATCGGCGGCGCCCAGGTAATTTTTCGTGCCTCTCGAACTCTTATTCCCTTGGGAGATAGAGTGGTTGATGTATTTTTATGTTTGTTGCAGGCTGCGTCTGGGATCTTTCATGCCCAGAGGCTCATTTCTTCCTACGCGAAGCAGGTGGCTGAGCTGAAAGAGGAATGCTCGAAGGGGAAGGGCAGGGAGAGTGCCCTTGAGGCTCGCATTAGTTCTCTTAAGGAAGAAATGTCGAGGTTGAAGGTTACTCATGAAGAGTTGAAAGTTTCATCTGAAGGATTCAAGGCAGAACATAATGGCTGTGCGACAAACATTCTCAAAATGGGGGAATCTGCAGCATTACGTGCTCGTGCTGAGATGGTGAAGGAGTACCAGAGAGGTCTTCATACAACCTGGGTCATAAACGACGAGTTGGAGAACTGGAGGGAATGGCGAAGGGAGAACGGGTATGATTCTCATGATGATACTATGGATGGACCAGACACTTGACCGGGTCTTTGATGTTGGGTAGGTTTAGGTTCAGACGCATCTTCGATGCCCTTGAGGCAAGTCGCGTCGTCTCGGTGCCCATGGGGCTTATATGTTGTTTTTGTGTTCTAGACCGGTATTAAACGCCCTCAAGGCATATGCAACTTTAGACGCCCATGGGGCTTTTCGTGATGCCTTGTTGTTGTTCTAACTTTCCTTTACTTGGTTTTTATCAGTAGAGTTGTAGTCTTGACCATTCAAATATTTGCAAGGGTAATGATCTCTTCAATAAATTTTATGAGTCAAGTCACTTCAATCAAACACTCAAAAAAGGTACTCATAAGAAAATATTGCAATGTAACAAAAATTAGTTGAGTAAGAAGTATTACAAAGTAATTTAGGCTCCAATTTTGTCATCTCGAGCCTAGTGGATTAGGGTTTGAGGGTGCTCTTTTTTAGCTTGACCTTCGGGATTGCACTGTCGTCTACAGAGTTGTCCCTGGGCCAGCATTTTCGAATGCAATCTTCTGGAATGGTAGAATTCTGAGACTTTGTAGTTGGAGTTGAGCCTTGAGGCGTAATTCCGTCATGTAGAGCTCGAGGTCGTATTCTTTTGGGAAGAAGGTGAAAATTTCACGTCGTTCTATTACTTTGATGATTTTGAAGTCTCGAGCTCTTTTGTCATTTTTAGGTAACATCGGAGGTGTTAACATTCCTCGGCTTGTGTTTATCTCGAACCTTCCTTAGGTAGGGTGGAGTCTGGGAGACGCCTCGACCCGCATGAACTGCAATGCGTAAAGAGAGTTATATAAAAACCGATTAATAGAGGAAATGAGATAAGTGGCGTCTTGTGTTGTGTGGCTGAAATGGGGGTGCAAGAAGGTGTATGATGTAGTAGTGCTTCCTGTTAGGCAACCTAGAGATCGAGTGTGAACCACGTCGCTTCGTTGAAGTGACAGTAAGACTCTAGAAATTATTGTGCTTTCGTCGAGGTCTTATGCTCTTCGTCTAGAAGTTTGAGGTTGATTGCTCTGGTCTCTTACATGGCAATGCAGGAAGTTCAGCTTGCATTTTGGTGTGACGTTGTTCCTGTTAGGCCAACTGGAGTTCGAGCGTGGACCTCGTTGCCTCGTTGAAGTCACAATAAGCTTCTAGGAAGTACTGATTTCCCGTAGAAGTCTTGTGTTCTTCGTTTGAAGTGTAAGATCGAAGCTCTAGTCTTGCTTTGGCTTTGAGGGAATTCGAGGCACCGTTTATCCCCCAGCCTAAGTGTAGAAAAATAGTTATTCTGGACTTAGGTTGTTTACCGGTCGGTTAGCGTCGGTGGATGAGTGAAGGTTGTGCTTCTCCTGCTTGTCCTTGAGCCGACCTGTACGCACACAAAAACGATGGTGCCATCGACCCTCCGACGCTCAAGTTAGTAATATTCTATCAATAGAGGGAAGGATAGAAGTAAGTAGTGAATACATTCAGTACTTCATGGAAGTTGAGATGAACATTGTTTGACCTTATATGGAGTCTTGGATTGTGCAAGACTTGAGAATGGTTTGGTTCGTTCGTGCTTCCAAGGGATCATTGACAATTTTTGTGTCCTTGATTGAAGGTGGGGAATGTTTCACGCCTTTTAGTCTAGAAGTTGAATCAACTTTTCCAGACTGTTATCTTTCGAGTTGACTGAAGCTGGTGGATGATGGAGGTTTTGTTTTCCACCCATGCTTGTCCCCCTGTCGTTCGTGGTCGCTCTGCAATTGGGTGGGAGGTCGATGGTGGCGCCATCGACCCTCCAGTACAAAAGTTACTTAGTAGAGTTTTTAAAATATAAACTTTTGAGGTGGAGTTTTGGAAGGTTAAAGATACACCTCTAGCGAGACGTTTGTTTGTCTGGGTAAGATGCTCTAACCTGTAAAAAATCGAGCTACAGGGTTAGTCGGTGGCGTAGCCACCGACTCTCCGATGCTTAAGTCAGTAAAGTGTTTGAGATAAAATTTGAACAAAAAGTTTAGAGTTAGAAATGATACAGCTTAAGATGTGTTGCATTCCAACTGTTATTGATGTTGAGTCCATCTTTGGCTTGTAGTTTGTATGCACCTTGCCCTACTATTCTAGTTATTAGGTAGGGTCCTTCCCAAGTTGGTGCTAATTTTTCAGCTCCAATTTCTTTAGTGTTCTGGAATACTTTTCGAAGTACTCAGTCACCCACTTTGAAGGTTCGAGCCCTGATATTTTTGTTGTAGTGGCGAGCTGCCTTCTGTTGGTAGGCTGCATTTCTGATTACTGCCAAGTCCCGTAACTCGTTGATAGTGTCTAAGTTATGGTTGAGTTGTTCCCAGTTCCCTTCTTCACTAGTCCACTGGGATCTAGTTGATGGAAGTCCTGCTTCGGCTGGCAGAACAGCTTCTGAACCGTATGCAAGGGAGAAAGGTGTTTCGCCAGTTGGGGTTCGAGCAGTGGTTCGATACGACCAGAGGACTCCAGGTAGCTCGTCTGCCCATGCTCCTTTAGCCTTTTTGAGCCTTTTCTTCAAAGTTTTTATGATAGTCTTGTTCGAAGCTTCTGCTTGGCCATTCGATTGGGAGTACCTCGGGGTAGAGAAGCTGAGTTTGATCCCCCAATTTTGACAGAAGTCTTAAAGATCAAAACTGATGAACTGAGACCTGTTGTCTGTGACAATCTCTTTCGGGACTCCGAACCTGCAAATAATATTTTTCCAGACAAAAGTTTTTACCTCTCGATCTCGAACTTGGTGATAGGCTTCGGCCTCGATCCACTTGGTAAAATAGTCAGTAACGGCTAGCATGTATACTCGTTGCCCTGGGGCTGTTGGAAGTTTGCCTACAATATCCATCCCCCACTTCATGAAGGGCCAAGGTGATAAAATGGAGTTTAGGCGTTCAGGTGGCAAATGAGAGGATGGGCGAATCGTTGGCAACTATCACACCGTTTAGAGAAATTTGAAGCGTCAGTTCTCATGGTTGGCCAGTAATAACCAGCCGTGAGGGCTCGGTTAGCCAGACTGCGACCACCTGCATGATTACCACACTCACCTTCATGTAATTCTGCTAGTACGTACCTGGCTTCGTTAGGAGTGACACATTTGAGGTATGGGCCACAGTATGATCTTTTTAGTAACTGGCCTTCAAGTATAGTGAACCGCGCAGCTTTGGATCGAAGTCTCCTCGCCTCATTTTTATCTTCTGGAAGCCCATCATTTGTTAAGTATCGGAGTATTGGAGTCGTCCAATTATCAGCTAGATCTGTACTGGCCACTTGGGAAGTTGGAGACTTCCATACACCTGGCCACTCGAGGATGACCAGAGGGATAGTCTGAACTGCTTTAGTCTGGATGGAGGATCTCAAGTTGGTCAGTGCATCGGCGTGCTCATTGTCAAGTCGAGGAACTTGGGTTATACAAATTTCTTCGAATTCGACTTGCATTTCTTTTACATGGGCCAGATAGGCTGTCATTTTGGCGTCTCGGGCTTGGTAAGTTCCTTGAAGCTGGTTAACTACCAGTTGGGAGTCTGACCTGATTTCAAGATGTCGAATACCCATGTCTTTGGCAAGGGATAGGCTAGCAATAAGGGCCTCGTACTCTGCTTCGTTATTGGTCGCTTTTAAGCTGCATCTAATGGCACGTTGGATCAGGTCTCCTTCTGGAGATTGGAGGACCACGCCTAGACCGACCCCGTTCATGTTGCTTGAGCCGTCTACAGACAAGATCCACTTTTGTTTGCTTCGATCTGTAAGACACAAAAGTTCCTTCTCGGCCTGTGGCAAAGTGTTAGCTGAAAAATCAACGATAAAATCGGCTAATGCATGGGACTTGATGGCAGTCCTAGGCCAATAGGTTATATCATATTCACTTAATTCTACGGCCCATTTGGTGAGTCTCCCAGACAACTCTGGTTTATGAAGTATGTTTTTCAAGGGAAGGGCTGTGACAACAACTATTGAATGGCACTGGAAGTATGGTCTCAACTTCCTAGCTGCCATGACTAAGGCCAATGCGAGTTTTTCAAGATGACTATAGCGAGTCTCGGCGTCGAGCAACGTTTTACTAACGTAATAAACAGGAAATTGCTTACCTTCTTCTTCTCGAATTAGCACAGCATTACAGCAGTCTCGGAGACCGCTAGATATATATATATATATATATATATATATATATATATATATATATATATTTTCACCCTCTTTAGGCTTCGAGAGTAAAGGTGGAGTGGTTAAATACCTTTTCCAATCCTGAAGTGCTTATTCGCAAGTTGGAGTCCAGTTGAACTCTTTGGACTTGCGTAAGGTGGAAAAGAAGTGGTGACACTTCTCTGACAATCGTGAGATAAAGCGACTTAGAGCAGCTACTCGGCCAACCAGTTTTTGGACGTCCTTGACACAGGAAGGAGAAGGGATATTGATGACCGACTGGATCTGGTCAGGATTTGCTTCAATGCCTCTCTGGGTAACCATGTAGCCTAGAAATTTTCCTGATGACACACCGAAAGAACATTTAGTGGGGTTGAGTTTCATGTTATACCTTTTTAGGACATGAAAAGTCTGCTGGAGGTGTTCAAGGTGTTGATCAGCGATCAAGGACTTGACCAACATGTCGTCGATGTAGACCTCCATGGTGTCGCCAAAAATGCTGGAGAACATCTTGTTGACTAGCCTCTGGTAGGTCGCTCCAGCGTTCTTGAGCCCGAAGGGCATAACCTTGTAGCAGAATATGCCTCTATCAGTGATAAATGCGTCTTCTCTTGGTCGGCTGGGTGCATCAATATCTGATTATATCCCGAGAAGGCGTCCATAAAACTCAGCAACTCATGTCCAGCAGTGGCATCAACCAACATGTCGATGTGAGGTAATGGAAACGAGTCCTTAGGACATGCTTTGTTGAGGTTAGTAAAGTCTATGCAGACTCTCCACTTCCCATTCTTCTTCCTTACTACTACCACGTTGGCCTACCAGTCTGGACAACTGACTTCTTGAACTGACCCAATGTCAATTAACTTCTGGATTTCTTCATTAATCACCCTATTGCGCTCTTGAGCGAACTTTCTTCGTTTCTGTCTCACTGGAGGGTGGTTAGGATCCACTTGGAGTTTATGAACTATCACCTCTGGATCGATACCTATCATGTCAGAATGCGACCAAGCAAAACAATTATGGTTAAAAGATAAGAATTCTATGAGTTTGTTACGCAATATAGGATTGAGCCTTGACCCAATCTGCACTTTGTGGTCTGGAAAGTCAGGGTGTATCTGGACTTCATCCAATTCTTCCATGCTCGGGTGATCAGGTTCGTTAAGAGGCTTCTCGTTCTGTAATTGCTATAATGGAGACTTCGGGGCCTTCAAAGTGTTTTTGTAGCAGTTCCTCGAGGTGCTCTGTTCCCCTCTGATATCTCGCACTCCCCAAGGGGTTGGAAATCTGACTACTTGGTGGAAAGTGGAAGGGACAGCCCTCATGCCATGGATCCATGGTCTTCCGAGAATCAAATTGTAGGCTGAAGGGCAGTCCAACACTACAAACGTCATGTTGAGATTGATTTCTCCAGCGTAGACTGGTAAAGTGACCTCTCCAAGTGTGTATTTCTCTTCACCACTAAAGCCAATTAGGATGGTTGAGCGACGACAGATGCTAGATTACTCCAGACCTATACCTTTCAAGCCATGTAGAAACAAAACATTAGTCGAAGACCCATTATCTACAAGTATACGTTTAACTAAACAATTGGCAATTGTAAGTGAAATAACGAGGGCATCATGATGAGGGTTAATGAGAGTAGAAATTTCATTGTCCAGGAAGCTAATAGTTTGCTCAGTATAGGAAGGCCATGTGGTTGAGCTGACGATTGGGTTGACTGCAGCTCGAGCACTTCTTTTGGCGGCTGAGTGACTGACTCCACTCACTTCTGACCCTCCTGTTATGACTAGGCATGTTTTCGAGGGTGTAGATTCCTATGGTTCTCTAGCCGGCACATCTCTTTGAGCTAATATGTTCTTTCCCTTGTCGGTTAACAAGTCAGTGAGATGACCTCTCTTCAGCAACTCGACTACCTCGAGTTTGAGGGCGATGCATTCAGCAGTGGTATGTCCATGATCACCATGGAACTCACACCTTTTAGAGTTATCTCGTTTCTCGCTTGAGGTCTTTGTCTTTCCTGGCCATCGGACATTGTTTCTCGCTTGGTCCTTGTGGCCTTTCGCTAGTTCGACCTGGTGGGTCAAGTGGTTTTCTGTTGTCTCGTGGTTGAGGTCTCCTTGAGGTAGTGTAAGGCTCTGAGTATCTACCATCTGACCTACGATCTGTTCGTCTCAAGCGACGTTCTCGGGATCGCTCATCGCTAAGGTAGTGTCTGCTTCGATGGTACTCGTCTTCTTCCCAACGGATCTCTACCCAAGCTCGAGCAAGGACATCCTCCATGGTGGTGCAGTTGAACTGGGTGAGTTCTTTGTAGAGTTCGCTGTCTGGAAGTAACCCTTTTCGAAATGCATCTACTGCCGTCTCTTGATTGCAATAGGGGATCGAGACTTTCTCTCTGTTGAACCTCCCTACATAATCTCTAAGTGGTTCACCTCGCCTCTGGCTAAGTCGGTAAAGGTCTCCAGAGAGCTTCTCTAACTTCTTACTACTGTTCATTGAACGTGTCTGTCAACTGAGCAAATGAGGCGATGGAGTTGTTCGGCAGGTTGGTGTACCACTAGAGAGCTGGACCAATGAGGCTCGACTCGAAGCTTTTGCACATGCAAGCCTCTCTAAGGTCCCTGGGTATGGCTGCAGTGAACATCCTTTGCTTGTAGGATGCAATATGGTCGTCTGGATCTGAGGTGCCATCATACATTCTCATACTTGGGAATGAAAATTTCTTCGGAATCTCCACTAAGGCGATGGGGTCGACGAAAGGGGAGTCTGCATAACTCTGTGGTAGACTCTTTCTAAGGGGGGGTTGGGACTCCTGGGATGCGAGTGATCAGAGCCTCCATCTCTGCCAATTTTTTAGCCATCGCCTGCTCCAAGGGGGTTCCTGCAAAGCCAGAGTTCAGACCATCAGTCAACAGACTAAAGGGTATACTAGTAGGTAGTAAAGTAGGAGTGGTAAATGAGGATGAGAAAAGCGGGGCAGTCATCGACTGCGATTGTTGATTGGTTTGAGCTGAGCTTTGGAAAGATGGTAATAACGTCGTTGCCGAAGTCGTAGTATTAGTCACTGTATTCGAAATCGAGACGCCAATGGTGCCAGACTGGACGGTTGGTTGGCTGGAGGAGTTTCCTGCTTCAAGGGTCACCAAGGATTGCATCGGGTTGACTGGAGTTCGAAACCTAGGTCCTGTTGGATACACCATGACGAGTTCAGTAACTTTTTCTTGAAGTAGTTGGTTTTCTGCTCGAACCAGAGCATTCGCCTCCTCCAAGGCTTTAAACTTTTGGGAGTTTTCTCGCATCTGAGCTGTGAGTTCGGCGATCTGGGTCGAGACATCGTTCAGTGAGGCTACCATTCCTTCTTCCATTGATGAGGTCGTTTGAGATGTTAGTTGAAGGGGCCCCACGGTGGGCGCCAAACTGTGGACGGTAGAAAATCACACAATTAATAGATCGTCGATTGGTGGGCCACCGACAACTTGGGGTTCAGACCTCGAGACAAACGAAGTTCCGGTTGGACCTGTAGACAGACAAAAACGAGTAAAACCGTGAAGTCTTGGGGACACCGGGATGGTGTCTTGCCAAGGGTTCTCCGACGGTCAAGTTAGCAAACTAAAAAGATAAATATTAATCGATTGAATGCTGAGGGTGTCACCGTGTTGTATCATCGGAGGGTGGCTAGACTCGTAGAGTGGCTGGAGCTTCGACTCTACGAGATAGTTGGTCGGATTAATCTCCTGGAGCAAGTCGAGAGGTCGTCTCGATCGGAGATTTTGGATAATGGAGAAGTGGGATGTAACAAGGACTTTAGAAGGACTTCGAGAATGATGGAGCTTGAAGATATAATATCGTCGTCTAGAGTGATCCCCTAGAAGATTACCCTCCAACTCTTCTGGAATTTGAAGGTCGATTATCGTCGTCTAGAGCACTGATCAGAAGATACTAAATGCGTGAGAGAGAGAGAAGGATGTTCTATAGTTTTCTAGTCGGTATTCGATGACTTTGGAGTCTGAGTCTCCTTCTATTTATAGGCGACTGATGGACCCGTGGAGTCTATCAGATCCGAGATAATTGGGGTCGAGGTGACCCCAAACCCTAAGGGAGACTCATTCTTGACCGTAGATCTGTCGCTTGGAGCAACTCGATCGTACGATTACGTCGCCTCGACTTTAAACTCTTCGTAGTCTGAGATCGCCTAACGGTACTTAAGGCGACGTGGGGTTTTAGATGGACTTCGTCAAATGAATACGTGGCGAGGTCTGCGGAGTTGAGGTTGACTCGGTAACCGGCAGGCTCGGTTGAGGGCGACCAAGGGGTGCTTGGAGTATTGTTACTTTTAATTGGTTATTGTTCGTCTAGATGGACGTCCACAAGGGCTTAGAGCTGTTTGGACCTTTAGTTGGCCAAATTCCACGTTAACGAGTGTCCAACTAGTAGGCAAGTGGGTCGGGCCCAAGTGACGGAAATTCGAAGTAGGCTCGGTCTAGGCGACCTTTAGACAAAGTGGGTCCAACACGATTTTTGACCACTACAACTCATAGGGCATCAAATACTCACACAAAAGGCTCTAAGAATGTTCGAAATCATAGAATGCAACATTCTAAACATGTTACAAGATACTATTAACATCCCCAATCAATCAAACAACAAATTAATTCAAAAAAATCATAAAAGTTAGGGTTTTTGAACCAACCTTGAAGAAGCAAATGTAGTTTGATTTCTACTTCGTCTGCACCAAATGATGGTTGATTCTAACACTTAGAGAGTGAAAGGACTGATTGACAGCAAAATTTGAGAGAAATTCGTATGAGAGATTTGGTGAGTAGAGTTCGGTTTTTCAAAGCTTAGAGAGAGAAAGTTTGGAATTGAGAATTTTGATTGGAGGATTTTGTGAAAGATTGGTGGAGGGGTTAGGGTTAACTCCACTTGACCGGTGCCTACATAGTTGAACAGTGCTAATAGAGAAAGGAACGGTCGGGCCTGGTGCTAACATAGATCGATGGAGGGGTTAAGGTTAACTCCACTTGACCGGTGTCTACATAGTTGGACAGTGCTAATAGAGAAATGAGCGGTTGGACGTGGTGCTAACAGAGATGGATGTTAACAGCCTTTTGGCCCGGTGCCTTTAAAAGCACCTTAACATTCCCTACTACCCCCTAACAACAAATCTAAAAGGGATGTGGGGAGTGCCGTTTTGATTTCCTCATCATAATGGGAGAAATATTTCTAGAATCATTAAAACCTAACGGCTATAAAAGATTGGGGCCCACGATTCTTTCCCTTTTCTTAGAGGTAAACCTAACAAAATTTCATTGAGCAGCAATTTCATAAACTTATAAAATCCCCCAAAAATCTGGTTTCTTTCTTCCCCTCACCCAACCCACTCCTCTAAACAATCTGAATCATCTTCTTGTTTGACAATTGAAAGGTTGAGAGAGAAATCTAGAGAGAGAAAGAAGTTGAGTAAAATATAATTGAAGGAAGGAGAAAATGTGTCTTGGGTGTTCGATGTGCAGGTTCTGCTTCTTCTTGATATTGGTAGTGATTTTGATCGGTCTTCTTTTTGGATTCGGGGTTTTTAGTCATGGGTTCGAGAAATTAAGAGAAAAAATTCATGTTTCTGATCCAACCAACAATGGGACTTTGTATTATTCTGGAAGACCCTTCTTGGGTTATGTAGCTCCCGGTCCTCTCTAGGGTTTTTTTTTTCACTATACTTCTTCTGGTTCATCTCTTCTCGGCCTTAAATTCTTGAACAGAGTGCTTCTTCACATTCTTTTTATATTAATTTGTTTACCTGATTGTTTCATTTAGGATTTTTAAATGCTAATAGTAATTGGTGGATTTTATGTGAATGCTAGCTGATCATTAATCGATGTTTTTCTTGGATTGTTTGTTTCTTTGTTTGTTTGTTTATTTACTTCCCTTTAAAGTTTAACCTAGGATTCATATCAAAATAAAATAACCAAATTTCTCTACGTCTCAATTAAAGTAACATTTGATTTATGCCCCAAACAAAAAAAATCCTTATTGGAGCGCTCAGTGTCCAACCACTAGACCTACAGGTAGCGGCGAAAGCCATTTCATTGGAACAGTCAAGAAATCCACTCAACATTTTGTGGAGTAACAAATCATGTTCTCTCTTTTAAGCTTTTGTTTAAGTTTCCGAGTTGAAAGCTTTAGAGAGAGATGATGATGATAATGGACGGTGGTGGTGGTGGTGGTGGTGGTTTTTCACCTTTGAGTAATCAGTAAAAAGTCTCGATTAGTAGTTTCTACATCTGGTGATCGGAGAAAGGGATCGATCCCCTTAGCCCAAATATGCAGGGAGTACTATTTCCCCATTTGTACCTACCTTTAGGGAGTGATATTTCAGGATCCAACTCTATTAACGTCCTCGTCAAGATCCATGCGTTTGTAAGCCCTTCAACGGTTGTTGATATCTTGGTCGGTGCATCAACATCCTTCTCGTTTTCCCCTAGAGGAGTGAGTTACCTGTCCATCTACGCACATGTTAACATTAAGCACCAATGCTTTGATTGTTGCTTAATTTGGGAGAATGAACATATGAGGTTGCTAAAGTGACAACCCCTTCGCGCCAAATTGATGATGGCAGAAAGTGGTTTCCTGAGAACGCGCCAATATTATCATCTCTCTGAATCAGACGATTTAATCAAATCTTATGTGCACTAAAAGGAGCTAATGAGCACTCAAAGGTGTTTCTTTTATCATTTTGAGGATAAAAAGATAATGAGAAAGTTAATGATGGGTGCAAGTACTGAAAAAATCAGATCAAAGTGAACAAATTGAATCCAAATCAAGTAGTCTGAATTTACAAGCAAACCAATGAGTCATGAATAAACACCAGTGGGAATTGTACAAATTTCACTTTTTGCATATTTTTCACACTTCATTGATCTTTAGAGAAACCACAATGAAATACTAATAAGGTTTTTAGTAAACACAATAAGGGCAAAAATATCAAAAGGTACTCACTATAAAAGGAAACAAAAGCCAGTATATTCTTGTTCACTTAGGTTATCAAATTTCAACTGCAACAGCCTCCTCCTTGTGATACAGATCCATCTCTTCCTCCCGACGGACCCGGAATTCCTCCATATCCAACTTTTATCCCATAAGACTGAAAACAATGGCAGAACAAATGAATAAATTGCAAGTGCTTCTCCGATGTTTATATATAAATATGGGTTCAGTCAAATTTCATGATGAAAGTTAACCAGAAAGTATAACCATAAATTCTGAAGAATTCAAATTTGGTTTTGTATACAACCGTCCAACCTAATATATCAATCAGAGACTCATCATTATATGTAAAACTGTAATTTTTATAATTCGACTCCTAGCAAATTCAAAACAGGACCAAAACAATCCATTTACCAATCAAAAATACGAATTTGAAGGCATATTTTCTGCTCAAAATATAAAAAAACTTACAACCACGTAATGACATTCACACATAAAACAAACAGATGGGAGATCTATTAAAAAGCATTTTGCAGGTAACCAGTTATTATGGATGCATTTAGGTCACAAGTGATATCACTCTCTTTTTCTTTGTTGAAAGGAGTGATATCACTCTCTAATCTCAATTTATACTTGTAAGGCAAGTAACGTTCACACTCATGTAAGATTTATTTCAATGTGCTTGCCTGGTCAAGAACTTCTCATAAATTTAAATAATTGAGACAAAAAACCTACTAATATTAAGCACAAATACATGTTCAAGGCACAAACCCAAAGAAATGGCTGGGGAGTGGGTTTTGGGGTGGGGGTCGGGACGTGGGGTAGGGAAGCCAATCCAGATGAACTTGAGAAATATATAATGACTAACCTCGTTTGATACATCAAAAACTCCTTCCTGGATTTTCTTGTAGATTGTTGCTGCTGTGCTGATGAATGCCTTCAGAAAGGTCAATTCCAAGAAAATAATTAGCAAAAGACTTGGAGAAAAAGTTTCAATGTAAATCATCTTCTGGTATGAAAATAAGGTCCTTACCTCTTCGACATTCTGAGCAGTTTTTGCAGAGGCTTCCATGAATATCAAGCCATTCTCCTTGGCAAATTGCTCACCTTCCTCTGTGCTCACAGCCCTTCTGTGAGCGAGATCACATTTGTTGCCAATAAGCATAATCGTCATGTTTGCGTTTGCATGTTGCCTTGCGTCTTCCAACCAGCTAGCTAGGTGATTAAACGTTTCCCTCCTAAAAATAAGATAGAGATCAAACTAAATAAGAATTTGAAGAGATACCCTGGTATTATTGCATAATATTACACAAATAAATAAAATACCTGGTTATATCATAGACAAGCAGTGCACCAGCAGCCCCTCTGTAATAGGACCTTGTAATAGATCGGAATGATTCTTGACCAGCCTGTATACCAAATAATTTTCAAAATTAGTAAATATTCAATCCTCGCATGGAAATGCCGTTATAACGTAGGTGTTACAATGGAACTTTAATGAATGAAAATAAAATTACTAAAAACTGTTGCAGCATCTAATGGATGTGATGTTGGATTATGATTCAAGTTATTAAGATTACAACTTTAACCACAGGAAGAATATAGGTATTATACCAGATTAACATGACCATAAGATTGTATCACTTTCGACCTAGTAACATGTGGATGTCGAAACAAGTTCAGACGTAACGAAGTCTCAGATAATAAAGTGCTTGTTTAATGAAGCAACACTGCTATAATTTAGTAATTTACGTATGTATGAAGAAGAAAATGAACCAGCAAACAACTAGCTCTCCGGATCTTCGATTTGCTCAGTTTTTTTGCCTGGCTCAGCCTCTCCCAAGTCCGGCCCAGGATCAAATCGAGATACCCTAAGAGCAGATCTCTCAGGGACACACCAATCAAAACGGCTGATTTTAATTTTGCAGTTTTGCTTGGCTAAATCAAACATAAATTCAATACGACAAGAGAAATGATACAACGTACTACCATTGCTATGGAACTAAGACTACAATTAACTTACGATATTATGATGGTTTCAAAGAAATGATGAGAATTGAACTATTGAAGTACAACTATTAAAATATTAATCATGACTGAATGATCAGAATGGGGAAACACTTGTTCAATAGTGAGTGAAGAATACGGTCTAGGTCACGAAGTAAAAGCAGGACCCGCATTTGCTCATAAATATACTCTACCATCACATCTTACAAGACTGAAATATATCCAAGTATTGAAACAAAAAAGGTCCCTACAGGGCTACAGATATAAAGCAAGCGAAAGGCGTCAATTTCCTAAATAAAAAACATACCATACACAGTAACACAGATGGGGCAAACATAAGAATGTTCAATCCCATGAAAGAGGAATATCACGTTAAACATTGAAGCTTCCAGTTGAAGACTTGATAAACAAGGAACACTTAAAACATATAAAAACCCACAAAGAACAACCATGAATACATTAAATCAATGCTTAAATTTATCAATCAGGTAAGGGTTACGTATGTCTTAGGGACCATGTCCACACAGACCATAAATCTTCACAATATAAAATGACCAGGCAGAGAAGCATAAAATTGTGAAGCTACTGAAGTCAAGTAAAAGCTCTAGCCAAAAACCTGGAGCTGTATCAGAAGTTCTTTTTCTATAACCAACTATAAAACATAAAGAGCAGGGATAAATAGGAATACAATATAACCCCAAAAAGGACCATATAAAATTTAAGACAAGAAACAAACCGTGTCCCATATTTGAAGCTTAATTGGCTTGTTGTCAATTGTGATCATCCTAGCTCCAAATTCAACACCTATAGTTAGATCATGCACTGGCTGGAAGCGCTTGTCGGTGAACTGAAGAAGAAGACATGATTTTCCTACTCCTGAGAAAAAAAAGTTCATCCAATAACAAAATAAACAAGTCAAAAATCATCCCCACAAATGTAAAGTTCGAGCAACCCAAAAAAACGAAGTTAGTTCATTACAAAATTTACAATGATCAAGAGTGTCAAAGACATTCAATAGCTATATCGAAGTATCTCCGTGCTTCTCACCACTAGACTAAATATTGAATGCAATATTCACACGAGTAAGAAATAGTCGTTTCATTCACACCAGAAGCAACTCAGACTTATTTCTTGCCTTCAACTTCTATCAATATACATAATTATCTTACATGTAAATTGATCATTTTAATACTTTCACGGTATAAATAGAGTACTATGAGAATAAATTATCACATTTTTCTGCTGAGCCAAGTATTTCCCAGGTTGCATCCATGTTCAAAACCATCGAAGGTCTATGACTACGTTCCGAAGTCGACATCATAACTGTTAAGTTTGTGGTCATCCAACTCAAAACCAAAAGGCAATGAGCAGAGAGGATCTAGACATTATATTCTTGGTTACTAGACCACCCTTCCCCCATGTGGGACTATTCTGACAATATCAAATTAACAATGAAACTGTAAACTCCGATCAAGTATAGTTTGATTGGTTTTTCTACAGATATCATCAGAAACTAACACTGGGTCAGACACAAAGCGCAATAGAATGACCCTTTAAACCTTAACCAATGAAAATTATGCCTTAGGGTATCCAGATTCTTCTAAAAGTTAACAGTGTATCCAAATCAATTACATCAATCCCTTGACCTAGATTTACACTCTTCAGTAAATACAAAATCAAGAAATACCCATCAAGGGTAAGAGCCCATAGGGTATCCCAGATTCTTCTAAAAGTTAACAGGATATCCAAATCAATTAACATATGAATTAATATAGATTACAAATAAATCTCTCATAAAACATGAAAACCAAGAGAAACCCACCAATAATAATGCATAATGTATAGAAATTGAACGGAATTAGTAAATTAAGATATCAAATCAAGTAAATACTTACCGGTGTCTCCGATGATTATATATTTGAAGAGATAAGCGTAAGACATATTTTAGTTCAGAGCTCAGATGGGTTGATGAATTTAACAATTGGGACGACGAGGTAAGAGGTGTTTATTCTAAACAAGAAACAGAAAAGGGTAAGAGAGAGAGAGAGAGAGGGATCAGGACGATGATTGCTAGAGAAGAAATAGAGAGGCCAAAAGGGGGGATTAAATATTAGAGAATAGTGAGAAAAGGGGAAGGAAAAAAGAATGGAAAAAGAAGTCAGATCGGTTTGGAGGTAAGTTTTTTAATTCCAGAAATGAATAATGGTGTCGGCCTTCTATTAAAGCTTTATCCTTGCTGTCATGGGTGCAACCGTAAAGCAATCCAAATTATTGATGTCCAAAATTGTTTTTAGGGTTAATTCCGTTTCGGCATCTTAGATGTGACCAACCATCTATTTTGACCCCTAATACTATCGAATAATAGAGTGTGGGCAAAAACCTAGTATACCCGTCCCGTAAAACTGATAGGTTGCGGCAGGAAATGGTCAATGAACTTTTACTAGGTGCGTATAGACCATTTAACCGTACAATTAACTTCTCGAGCGAGTACTCGGACTGATTAGCCCACACGGTTATGGACCTTTGGATTACTTGTGAAGAACCAAAGATCTCTGCATCTTTGTTATCTTCTCTAACCTTCTTCCGTACCATCTTCATCTTCTCTTATATTTTCCTCCATAATACATAATTGGTCAAAAATCTCTCTAAAGCTCTCAGGTCTACATTTCCTGTATTTGTATTTGATGGTCGTGAAGCTAAAAGGCTCAATAATGTATTTTGGATACGATATCTTATACTAATGAAGAAGTTTTTTTTCTTGTCTTCGGTATAGGGAAAACACTTCATTGTATAATGAGTGCATGTACACTCCTTATTTTTGTACTTGATCTCCTTGTGGTACAAGGAAAGTGGTTTGGGTCAAATAAACAAATAGTTTAGAGTACGAGGACGGTAAGATATTCAATACTGTAATTCTTTTCCTATTTGTTCCATTATGACTGCTAATTGTGATCCGCTCTTCTTCATTAACTCCTCGTAAATTAGAGGAAAAAGAAATTTGGGCACAAAACCAATCAAGGTCGGCGTGGGCTATAGGTGTTGTTTGGTGAGTATCAAGGCCTTTTGGATGCGTTCTTGGAGCCTTCTCAAAGAACAAAATCATGTATATGTTGGGCTTGGGCTTGGGCTTGGGCATCTCAATCAAAGATAATACCGATAGCAACTAAGGCTTAAGGCGTTTATAGTATTGGAATTTACAAATAACTTATCATTGTTTGGAATAATCGATTGAAAGCTAATAAGTGCGAAAGAGAATATTAGATCAGTAAAATTTGTGAGAGGATATTCGAACTATAAAGTTTTTTTTCTTGTCTTTGGTATAGGGAAAACACTTCATTGTATAATGAGTGCACGTACACTCCTTATTTTTGTACTTGATCTCCTTCTAGTATAAGGAAAGTGGTTTGGGTCAAATAAACAAATAGTTTAGAGTACGAGTCGAGGACTGTATAATATTCAATACTGTAATTCTTTTCCTATTTGTTCCTTTATGACTGCTAATTGTGATCCGCTCTCTTCTTCATTAACTTCTCGTAAATTAGAGGCAAAAGACATTTGGGAACAAAACCAATCAAGGTCGGAGCGTGGGCTATAGGTGTTGTTTGGTGAGTATCAAAGCCTTTTGGATGCGTTCTTGGAGCCTTCCCAAAAAACAAAATCATGTATATGTTGGGCTTGGGCTTGGGTATCTCAATCAAAGATAATATCGATAGCAACTAAGGCTTAAGGCGTTTACAGTATTGGAATTTACAAATAAGTTACCGTTGTTTGGAATAATCGATTAAAAGCTAATAAGTGCGAAAGAGGAGATTAGATCAGTAAAATTTGTGAGAGGATATTCGAGTTATAAAGTTCTATGGATGATATTTGAGGCGCATAGCTCTAGCCGATATCTGGCGTTTCTCTTTGTAGTTGATATCTCATTTTATCTATAGGGGCTTGCATGATTCTTTAAATTATATTGGAATTATAGAGGCTTGAGGAAGACCTCGAATCCTAAGGGAAACTCATTTAAGTCGTCCATCTATCACCTGGAATAACTAGACCATGCATTACACCGCCTTGAACCTAGATTTTTCGTATTTAGAGATGTCTTCGAGGTAATTGAGGCGACATCAGGTCTTAGAGCGACCTAATTAAGAGGTACATGGTGATATCTTTGGGATAAAGGTTGATTCGACAACCGACACACTCGGTTGTCAAAACGGTAAACGAGTGGGCTAGGCCCAGATGATGTTCTTAGGTGGCAGTTAAGCAGAGGGGGTGACCTAATACAATTTTTGGCTATTACAGTTTATCCCCCACACATAGTGAATGGCTCACTTTAAGAGTACGTTTTGTAGTGTTGAACTACAATGTTGAACTAGGGAAATGTGAGGAGTTTGCATCACCTTTATTATGTATTCCTAGTTGCTTATTGTTGAGCCAAGTATTTATCATCCTTGACCAACCAAAAATCAATAGATTGACCTAAGCAACACATGTCGGATCTTTGAGTATGTACAGACCAAATTTTAACAAAACAAGTCTCTGTGACTTGAGCCCTGACATGGAAGGTCTGCAGAAGTATGATTGACACTTTGAGCTTCGCTCAGCCTAAGAAAAATGCCAGTCACGCAGATGATCAGATAGGGTCAAATATCCACTTACCTTATCCAGATACGATCATAACTACTATGATCAGAAAGATTCTATTAATTGTCCTGCCACATGGCGTCTTTAAGACGTTGATTCGCCACTACCGTGCAAGCCTATGTAAATAATACAAGTTTGCTTGAAAAAGGACCCGATCTTTATAGTTTGATTATTTAATTACAACTTGCAACACTGACCTGACATAAGCGTGGGAGTGACTTTGCTGGTACCCCATCTCTTCAACGACAACACGGAAGAACCATAACTCGAAGGTACAAAGATGATTCAAGTGGGAGATTTTTTAGATTCCGATGAGTTGTGGTTTTTTTTTTTCTTAACTACCCATTTTTAGTTTTCACAGAAACTAAATTTTCTCATTATTTAAAGCATCTAAGGTTATTTTACATCAAATTCAGATTCATGAACAAACGCCCAGGGGACTTTTTATACTACAATTCCCGGCCTAGACCAAAGTACTTTGTGACATTGTAAGTAATTTTCTTCCTTCACGATTTTATTACACATACAATGTTTTATGAAATCATTTGTGCCAGAGGCGACGGGCACGTCTTAGTGAATAAACATGGAGTAAGAGGGTCATAAAACAAAGAAGCCCTTTGGCTTTCTTCCATTATTTATATATGAATTCTAGATATAAATCAAAATATTATTGCTCTCCCCTATTAGTCCTAAGCTGTTTTCACAGCAATGGGACTCCTCACATTGTGCTTTCCATCTGACCATGTCAATGTTCCAAATACATAATCTTTACTCGAACTTTTATACAAAGCTTTCACAGTTACTTTGAAAGTTTTCTCTTCACTAATCTTTTCAAATTTCAATATATTTGGTTCCACCGATACCAAAATCCCGATGGGTTGACGGATCAACGCCTTGTACATGCTATTCGGTTGTCCGACGTTTTTAACAGTTCGAGTCAAGGTAACTGAACCATTGAGTTTTGGGATAGAAAATGAAGGATAATTGAAGTCAAGAAGGCTAAATGATTTTGGGCATTTATACGGTTCATGTGAAAATGGTTGGATAATTGTCTCATTGTAACCAAGGTTGCATAGGAAGTTCAAATAGTCAGTTGGAGTTGAGTCGTATACTAAGCCCGGATCCATGGCACCGTTTGGTCGAACTTGTCCTGCACCATAGTTGAAAGGAGTGGCTCCGACGAAGCTCGAATTGAGAAGTGTCTCGTGTTTGTTATCTAAGGTTGTAGCTGTAAACAGAAGAAAAATGTCCTTTAGTTATAGAGCTTTTTCCCAATATCAAAATTAACAAGTGTTTTTTCGGTTTTCTAATGTCTAAGGTTGTACTGTCTTTTTCTTTTTTTTCTTTTACAAAATTTGAATCTGACTCATTTATGTCTGACACATCTGAAAACTCGAATCACCCACATTTGAATCTTCCAGAGATAAACAGTATCTCTGAATATGATTCAACGAGTCAGAAATGAGAAAAACAACTTTGAAGAAACAAGCATTATATAAATCTCTGATTCGGATTCATCTACATTTGACGCATCTTAACTGAGTAGGGAAAAAGTTCTTACCTGAAGTCATAATTGCCGACTTGATAGCTGCTGGACTCCAATGAGGATGGAGAGTTTTGAGAAGGCCAACAACACCTGAAATATGAGGGCAAGACATCGATGTCCCGGATTGTGAATTGAAGAGAGAACGTCTTTTATCAAGCAATACGCCTGTAGGTGAGTTTGCTTGAGAATATGCAGCTATAACACTCACCCCTGGTGCAGTTATATCAGGCTGAACACAATAAACACCTAAAACCTAAGTTTAGCCCTATACATAACGAAAGTGAGTTTAACTGAAATTGCAAGAAAAATTGAAGACCTTTAGGATCTCTTGTGTGACAGTGTTAGGTCCCTTGGATGAGAAAGAAGCCATGAATGGGGCTGGTTTTGTACCCAGTTGAGTTTTTGCTGGAGTAATATAAACTGTCGGCGATCTGAAAACGAACACAAAGTTATTTAGAAAGTACAAAAGGTACGAAAACACACATTACAAACCGTATTACACCAACTAAATGTTTTAGGAAAATGGTTTTTTCCTAACAACTTCCGTTACGGATTATGGCCCCTCCAAGTTTCACGACAAACAACTTATTGAATAACTAACTACTCATGGATTAGATGTCATAACATGAAAGATCATAACCTAACCTAAGATTTTTATTCGTCTTGTCCCGTCCTAAGATCAAAGTAGATCCGACCCCGCTCCATCCCCACGTCCTAGACTAATCGCTTTGCTAGGGGTTTGAGGTCTTAACCTAAAAGAGTAAGTAGCCTAACCGTAAATTTAACAAGAACAAAAATGTTTCCTTACTTGGTGGAATTAATATAAGCATATAGTTGAAGACTATCAGAATAGGTAATATGTGAGGCAGGAAGAACATGAGCATCAGCTATGAGTTCATTTCCAGTTGAAACATCATTTGCAAGTATCATACCAACTGCTCCAACTAACAATGCTTGAAGGCCTTTATCAACTCTAGGGTTTTGTCCTCTAAGGCATACCAAGATCTTGCCCTTCACCTTCTTTTCATCTAATGATCCTGCCTTACATAATAGACTGCAATAAAATTTTCAACTTGATGATTAGTTATTATTTTAACAGTATGTTTAAGTTTAATCCAAACTTTTCTTCTTACGCGTCTTGCGATGTTGCATTTGCGGCTTTTGCAACTATACTCGTAACTATTAGGTATGACTTTGGTGGTAGTGATTTAACAGACAGGCTCTGACCCTGGTTTAGACATGAAAAAAGTAACATATTGTTAGCATTCATATTAAAAAGACATGAACAATGCTACATATAATTGGGTTAGGCTTTATTGGGCCTTCTTGAGAATCAGCTTCCCTCACTCATCTCAAGCCCATTTTATAGAAGTTGCCGACCCATTTTTGGCCTGAGGCCCACTAGTGAACCCAAAATCCTATTGATCATTTCTTGGTTGAACGACACGTAATTTGGGAACGGGTGCCTCTATAGGCTCCCCCGTCTTTTTTGCTTTGGGGCCGCCCCTCCCATGGCACTCCCTGTGGGTCTTAGACTGAGCAGTTCAATGCCCGCAGACAGGGTAGTGAGAGGACACTCAGACCGGACTGAATCTGTGATATTTAAGCTCAGTACGGATTAAGCCCGATTCGGGTGCCCTTGGACTGCCCCAGTCCGTGTGAGCTCCAAGAGTGAAGCGTGAGCCAAGAGTAAAAAGTTGGATCACTTATAGTCAGCACCATTTGTTAATTAACATGTGAAGTGGCGCTAATGGGTGCCTCTGCCCCTAACACAGAGGCGCTCGGAAGTGCCTATATAAATACCTTTCTTCTATATCGTACCTTGAGTTTCATTTTGTTGCCGAGTTCAACGTAAGTAGGGAACTCCCGATCCATAGTAGAAGCACCGACAGTCAGAATCCAAGGGGAAACATTTGAAACACTACCATCTCGCGGTCCAGAATTACCAGCCGAACAAATAACACTGATCCCATGCTTCACGGCATGAAACGATCCAATAGAAATACCATCATTAAAATAATCACTAGGATCACCACCAACCGATACTGATAAAACATGGACACCGTCGTGAATCGCCGCGTCGAAAGCAGCAATAATATCAGCATCAAAGCATTCTCCACCATTGATTCGTGGCCAACAAACTTTGTAGGCAGCTACACGAGCTTTAGGTGAACCACCTTTTGCTGTTCCATTACCAAAACCAAATACGCTGGCCCCGCTTACAAAATTACCACCAGCGGTCGATAGAGTATGGGTCCCATGACCTTCTTCATCTCTTGCGGAATCAACCGTTGAATTTATTTTGACTTGTTTCTCTTTGGCGTATGAAAGATATCCTTTGTTGAAGTATCTAGCTCCGATTAACTTTCTGTTATATAGTATATTAGTTGGTGTTAGTGAAGTGTAATAATAAAACTAGTTGATTCACATTTGGCGGAAAATGGTGAAAATGTTTCATTAATTTGTCTTCATACATTATATTTTAGACTTTGGAAAGAAATTACATACAGCCAAGCTATGTTTACGTCTTTACACTTTTGTGGTGCAGAATGAACCAATAATGCGATATTTTGTTGTTATAAGCACCCCAGTTAGGTAGCTATTTACTTCTAAATTTTGTAATCATTGATTGGTAATTTGGTATGTTATTGTTATAAGCGCCCCAATTATCATGAAATCATCAAAAAATTTAGATGTTGAAGGGCACTATAGACCTTCCCAAAAAGTAAAATTATGTTTTTTGGACAAAAAAAAAAAAAAGAAAAAAAGAAAAAAGTAAAATTAGGTCAATAATAAAATTTAAAAGGAGAATGACTATAGAGGGTGTTTATTGGTAATTGAAGATCATGAAAAAAGTGAGAAAAAGTTGAATATACTTGTTGCATGGGACAGTATTATTCTGACAGATCCCTTTCCATTTTAATGGAATGGATCCCATCCCTTCATCACTAAAGCTTGGTGACTCTGGCCACACCCCTACAACAATATCAAAGATCAAAAAAGTGATGAAATTTTTTGTCAATATGGCATAATTTGATAACTAAAATCAAATATTAAATATTAAAATTAGATGCATCTTCCTAGAGCGAATAAATTCATTTTGTGAATAGTTCCGAATACTACTGTAACTAAAGACATCATGGACCCTAAAAAGTCGTATAAAGACAGTTAAGGCTATCTAAGAAGCATAAAATCCAAATCTCATCTTTATTGTATTCATACTCTTTTACACAAGTCAATAAATGAAAGATTCACCTCACTGTGACGTGTAACTTTTGAGTTTCGAGTTCTCACAGTTGAAACACATTTATAAGTTAAAGATATGGATTAAAATGGAAAACAAGAACTACTTCTTTGACTAGATTTAAGTGAAAAATTATATTTAATTTTTTCTTCTGCCATATTCCATAAAGTTAAATTTTAAAATAAAAAGAGGTTTGGGTTGGTCATGGTATATATTAGGGGAATAAAAATACTTTGTTGAATGACAAATTTCAAACTAATAATATTTGGATTAATTACTTTCCTTGCTTTTCACTTGCCATTAAGACAAACTACTATAGTTAATAATTTGTGAAGGAGAATTGTAACATTTTGTTTCTATATTATTGGATTGGAGAGAGGATGTTACAATATCACATTTTGTTTCTATATTATTCGTCTGCAAAGACGAGAGTTACAATCTCGCTGTCTCTAAAAGTTAAAAGAAAATGAATGATTGAATAGTCGAACCTTCGAATATTATGTTAGATGTGATATGTGGAAAAGCATAATTGGATTACTCAAGTCAAACTCGAAAAAACTAATATTAATTAATATTATAAGAATAAGATCAATGGAACATCAAACTTGTTATTAAAATAAGTAGTTAGTGATTATCTATCTACATAGACCAAGCTTACCTGTATCGAGGTTACCGATAATTGTATCTTCTCCAAATCTTGCCTTCTTCCATATAGAATAAGAAGGAATATGACCATCATGTTCTAGACCAAGGAAACTCCATGATCTTGTTGTATGTAAATTTCTTCCCTTGTTTAAGAAAACTGATATAACATTTGGGTGTTCTGCCAAAACAGAAGAGGAAAATTAGGGAAAAACAGAGGAAACCAGAGGAGTTAGAGCATAATAAATGTACAGTAATGGCTTACTTGAGATTGCTTGAGCTTCTTCTTCTTCAAGGGTAGCAGCAAATCCATTTATATGATTTGTATATGAATAAAAGATTGAGTCTTTTGCCTTCTCATTACTGTAAATATTTGTAAAAGTCAATGAAATGGTGAAGAAAGACAGAGAGTGACAGAGAGAGAGAGAGAGAGAGAGAGAGAGAGAGAGAGAGAGATTGGTTGGAAATTCCTCACCTCCCCAAGAAAGAACCTAATAATTGATAATGAGAATCCCTGGCTTGATCAATATCGATCTGCGAGATTTCATGGCGATGCGAATGGGCGCCCAAGTAAACAACATAAGACTGCAATTAAGAGAGTAAGTGATGAAAATAAAGATTAATTGGTACCAAAACAATCATCAAATAATAGTCCACCAAAACAGAAAAAGAAGAACAAAAAAAGAAGAATATTTAGATGAAATGTGAGAAAATCTTTACCTTTTTATGAGCAAAAGTGGGTAGAAGATAGAAGATTATTAAGAAAATGAAAACTAGAAAGCCTGAAATCTTCATTATTTCTTTCTCTTCCCTCTATTGCTGATCTGACTGGGAAGGAAGAAATGTAAAATGCTCTCTCCAATACCTTGTTTTATACAGTAGTCAAAATCCATTTTCTTGAATGCAACTAGAGGTGGGGTTCAAGATAATTGAAGGATAGGGTATTAGGAAATTGGGGATAAAAGTAGGTAGCAAAGAGGGAAAGATTGGAAGAGGACAAAGAAAGATAGTGAGGCTCAATAGACATTTTCAGTTATGAGACATTTAGAAAAAATATTTAAATAAGATTCTGTTAATGAAATAGACATCCTTAGACCTTAGACCTTACACCCTATTAAAACAGGAAGGGCTAAAAGTGAACATTACATTGAGAGAGTAACTGGTTGGATATTCAAATAAGTTAAAGTGAAAGCTGCTAAGGAATGAGGGACCAAATTGGAATCACGCGGACAATGTTGGACCGTGATCTCGCGGCTCGGAATTAGGACACGTAGGGCCTCTATATCATATCGTAATCTCCACTGCGGGTCTTCTTTACCGTCCGACAACAGATCCACTAGGGTTTTGGAGTCAGTTTCATTCTCACTGTATAATGAGACATTTAGAGTTGATGTGGGTAAATAAAATTAAGGGAGCGGCTAAAAGCACCGAAAAAAATTGTTGCTAGCACAACGTCTATTGGCACCCGAGCATAAAGGACACTGATCGTCCTGTCTGGAACCCAAAGCAAGGATTCAGACTCAGACAAGTCCGAGAGGTTTCAGACTGACCAGTCTAAAGCCTTGTTTTTGGTTTCAGACTGGTCAGTCGCAGACCTTGCTTTAGGTCTCGAGATCCTCGAGAGCATTTTCAATGGTGGTTTTGGTAGTCTTAGAGCAAGGGTTTTGGAATCAAGGTTCTTTCTCTCTCTAACTCTTCATCGTGGATCAAGGTTGGTTTAAAATCAAGGTTATTTCTATGATGGTTTAACTCTCTTTTTCTCTTTAGAGCAAGGTTATTTCTCTCTCGAACTCATCACTGTAGGTCGATGATAATGGATTTTAAGACAAGTTGTTTTCATGATGGCGTGATGATAATGGTACTGAAAATGAGAAGAGACCAAAGAGAAAAAGAAGGGGTGAGTGCCTCCCCAAGTAGGCACATAACTGTACTGGGTGCTAATAGGCACCCATTGCGAATAACAATCCGTTCCTTAAAACTAATCACAACCCTTTTGCCACATTTCACCTTTTGGCTCTATTTATATAAAGTACGAGTTATTTCGCAACACAGACACATAGTAGTATTAAGTTATGGGTTCGATTAACATGAGAAACTGAAATTAAGCGAGAGAGACAAAGGAGAAGTTTATCTTTTATTCAGAGATTAAAAAACTCAAAGCAATTACAACCAATGAGTTTAGCAAAATTTATAAATCCATTCGTCACGTACAAGAGATAGATTGAGATTTTTATAGAGAGAGAAAGCCGTTAACAAACGTTAAAAAACTTCGACTGGAATCTAAAGTATGGCACCTCCGATACTTTTGTTATGCTTAAGGCCACCTCAATCCTATATTGTTAAGTAGATCTTACACCTCCATTACAAATGTGCTCCGCTTTAATGGATTGTCTTCATTCTCTAATATGCCCCATCAAGCTAATGGATTGGCAAGAACCACCAGCTTATCGCAGGGAAGGAGAAAATCAACCATGGGAGGACCATTGGTTAAAATGTATATTTGAAGTCCCCAGAAAAGTGGAAAATGAAGTTCGGTCAGCAAATAAGAAACCCAAATTAACCAATTCCGATGCAATAATAATGAGTGTTTTCTATTATGCTTTGTTGTGAGGGAGCAACAATAGATTGCATGTTTGAGCACCACTAGATCTAAATTAATACAAAACTCAGTCGTTGACCTTGTTGTGTCAGGATAACTCGCTCAAACGGAATCTTAGTATCCAATGAGTTTATTAAGACCCCCAATGTTGATTGAAGTTCCACAGTCAATAGAGCCCTTTACATACTAATGAGTCATGAAAATGCCTCATCTGAATACCTTAATTTGGACTAGTTAGTCTATTTCGAGCAATTACTCTGATAAATTGTATGTTTCTTCTGTTCAGGAGTCTTTTACAGAATTAAATTCGAAAAATAGTTAAAATCGGGAGAAAGACATGCTAGGGGCATTATGGTCATTTGCTTGTCCTGGAAATACATAGAAGTCTCTAAATAATCCCTCTTACTTCTTTTCTCTCTCTCTCTGAAATTCTTTCAACAGAAAAGTAAAGGAAAAGGATGAAGATGAACAACAACTCAAAGACAACTAATAAAATTAAATCTAATCTCCTGTCTATTCTCTGTAACTGCTAGTCTTTGTTACAATTCTATCTCTTTCTCATACAACCATAAGAAAAGAAAAGTACAGAAATGTGATGAAGAAGAAAACAGTATTAAGACAATTCTGCCTTTTTCTCTCCCTCTCTTCACTGATTACACTTCTCTTTATCTACAACTCTCTATACCCTTCTCTTCTCTCAAAAAAAATAATCTTTGAAGCCCAGAGAAGGAGAAGAATAGGTATAAGTTGTGTTCCTGTCCAAAGATGAGCCCCCCCCAATCGAGAGATGATCCCTAATCTGATTTAGCTCTCTGTTATATAAGAGAAGAGAAATAACCCAGCCAACTCCTTCAATCAATCTCCATTCGAATCTCTCTTCTTTCCTTCTTCAAATTCTATAAAATATCTTCTGAAATTTCTCTGTCTCTTTATTGGCTTTCTAAATCAGTGATGAAGTGAATCAAAATCAGAGAATGAAATCTCCAAATCAATCAACCGAATCCATCTATATCTCTCTCTAGCATCTCTTCTTACCATCTTTGTTTTTCTTTCTTTATCTCTCTAGAATTAGAGATTCCATGAGATAGAGATGAGAGGGAGAGAGAAAGGATTTACTTTATTTAGCTGTTGGTGTCTCACGGTTTCTCTCTTGAAGAATTTCTGAAAATCTTCTTTTGACCAAACTCTTAACTAAAAAGAAATCCCACTGTGATCTTTCCTCCATTAACACCTTTTTCCTTCTCTTGATCACATACCTAAAAACCTTCATCGCAATTTGCAGATGGAGGTTTAAAGGAATTGCATAAATTAAAATGTTTAACCGATAAGATATATTTGGCCGAGTCATGGTGAGGTATGGATAGCCTCTGGTTGGAATTTTATATTCTAAGAGATCAGACTACAAGTACCCATCCAATTTTTTAAAAATTTCGATAATGTCTAAAATTGGCTTTAGGTTATCACTCACGTAATGAAGACTCAATAAACTAAACAGTGAATTTTTCTTCGTGAATTTGGGAACAGAACTGATGATACACAAAATGGTCATCCGTTGACTATCGTCAATAAGTCAAGAAAAGAACAGAAGCCCAAAGTGGGAAACTACGAGTTTCCAAACATTAATACACTAACTTAAATAGGCGGTTGCACATTTAAATTCCTTATTGTGAGTTTTTCTGAATAACTGCTATATAACCAAAGTACAAACAATTACAGTATACGCACATCAATTACAATGAACTGTTTCCCTACCAAGGAACTTCTACTAACTATTGAACATCGATTATGTGCATTTCAGCACGGTTGTTGCTCCAGTAGAAAGAATTAGGTGTTCCTTTTGTTGGGGTCCCTCCTTATATGAAAAGGATTCCTAGTTGGAATAGGATTTCTCTTATTCCTTTTTGGAGTGAAATAGAAGTTTCTATTTCAAGCCTAAAAAGGAATCCTATTTCTATTGGAATATCTTCTTATTTATCATTATAAATAAGGAATGAATGGGAAAACATTATTCATACTTTCATGTCAGAGAGTACCATACTTTCAAGTCAGAAAGTATCCTCCCAGTTGGGAGAGTTACCAGAGAATCCTTTCAGATCATATCCTCTCAGATTAGAGAGAGATATAGATCAGAGTGATGAGAACAGAAAGAGGTCATAGAGAGAGAGAGATTTCTGAAGTGGTTCTTTCAAGAAAGATTGAAAGAGAATAATATTGATTTGAAGAAAAGAAGATTATTAATCTTGTGAAGCAATTTAGTTTGTGGTTATCTTCTTCAGCCATTGGTGATATAGGATTTGTTCAAATAGGAAGGAGTAAGAAATCTTTATGTCCCCTTTCTTATTTGGTTTATCCAGCATAGGTTTGGTGAAGAATTTGTTAATCCTCTATTTGTTTAGGGAAGAGTTGTTATCCAAGAGTGTTTCTGCACATCTTGAACAATTGGTTTATCCACCATAGAGTTGGTGAAAAATTGTGTAACCCGCGTTACATTATCATGGTGTCCTTACTTTTACTTCCGCATCTTTTATCTTCATATTCCTGAACAAGTTAATTAGGTTATTTTTCCTAACAAGTTTCCCGTTGCGTCGTTCTCACAGAATAAACTTCTGAAGACCAAACTAGTTCTCTAATTAGATCATTGTTGAACTTCAAGTATCCACGAGACGATAGAGACGTTCTCTTTGGTGGCTTTCGATAACTTGGTTGCATTTGATGCAAATCAGGTCCTGCAAATGATAGCGACGTTCTCTTTGTCGGACTATCTAAAGAAGAACATTCTCCATTACTTCACGATCGTATGGCTGCCCACATTGAGGAACAACACACCCCCATTCATCAGTTAGTAATGTCGAATCACGACATAAATCTATATCTTTGCAATCATTGCAGTAGCTGCAGCAAAAGAATTAAATTAGTACAGAAATTTCTCAAAAGTTGCCACCGGAAAATAACAATATGATTGAATTTTCGACATTTGAAACTCTATACTCAAAATTGAGAAACAATCCCAAGGGGATGTCTAAATTGGTTCATGTATGTGATCTCATTCATTCAATAAGCAATCAAGAAATACTTAATATGAAACTCAAACCACAAACAAACTAATATAATTAATAGTATCGCCCTCGAGGAGAGAGAAACTACGAAATTACCCTTCTTAGAGGAAAGAGAACGCAACATTTGACAAGGGTGAGTAAAAAATGGTTTTCTCATCTAAAACATGGTAAAAAATTTATGCGATTTTCACACTTTATTTTCTCACCTTATTTTCTCATGTGAAATCAACTTTCTTACTCAAAGTGTCCAAACAAACAGCAGAAAATTGATTTTCTTACGAAAATCATTTTTCTAACGCTATTTTCACACGTATCAAACAAACCCTAAAATAATTCTTTCCACTGTCTCTACAATTTATAAAACAATCTTCAATAGGAACCATCACCTTTTCTTGCACATAAACAGTCAATGCAAAGATCTCACACCCCGAAGTGATCCTCTTTGCCTTTAACTTTTTATTTGTCGAGGTATAAACGGTTAAGAAGTGGCTCTTCATATTCCGAGATATCCGCATCTAGCAGAAATATTTTTAGACAGAAGGTAGGCCGTGAAAAATCATCTCCCCAGGAAGACTTAATTTATATTTTGCGAGTATTCCTAGACTAAATACAAGGTAACAGTAAAAAAATATTTTATTTTCAAGTTTTAGAAATTTTCAGAATCTTATACCTCCTGTACATAAACCGTCAATGCAAAGATCTCACACCGCGAAGTGATCCTCTTTGCCTTTAACTTTTTATTTGTCGAGGTATAAACGGTTAAGAAGTGGCTCTTCATATTCCGGGATATCCGCATCTAGTGGAAATATTTTTAGACAGAAGGTAGGCCGTGAAAAATCATCTCCCCAGAAAGACATAATTTATATTTTGCGAATATTCGTAGACTAAATACAAGGTAACAGTAAAAAAATATTGTATTTTCAAGTTTTAGAAATTTTCAGTGGATCATGTAAGTCTTTGAATTTTCGGTTGATCACGGTTATAAGGAAAATAAATAGATTTAGAGGATGTCCTCAGGACGTTAGAAAATCAAAATCAAACTGGTGCTAGAGAGCTACACATAGTGAGTATTTCTTTAAGTTTGGAAGCATTTATCCACATGTATTTTCAATTTATGTATAATTCATTAACTCTTGCAACTTCTTCAAGGGAGAGAATTATTTGGGCATCGCGAAAAGAACACAAGGCTCTTCTTATGATCATGTACAATCTATACTCGTGATATTAAAAAAAATGCAATCCAAGACCACAAATTGTACCGAGAATTTTATTTCATCTCAACTTCAAACACATACCTAGATCTCCTAGTTTATCATTTTCAATAAATCCAGGCTGATAAAGAGGTTTTAACCAAAATAATATAAGTTTAACGTATGCAACATTTTTTCATATATAATATTTATATTTATTTCAACAAAATAAAATATAATTATTAGTTTTTTAATATAATATATTTATATTAATGAGTTTTTATTTAAATATAAATTATTAGGTTAGAATTATAGGTAGAATAATACGGAGGAGTGCATAGTGTTTAACCAACCATTGGGGTGCGGCGAAAGACCCCCGGCCAAACTGTTGTAGACCTCCGAATTAATCCCAAATAGTGAGAGGTCCCGTGTGTAATCCGAGAGCCTATAACACTTCGGCCGGGGGTCTTTAGTCCCTCCCGGTGGGGAGTAGTATTCTAAAAGTGGACCCAAATTTAAAGAAAATAATTTTGAATCCAAGTTGGGAGCTCTTCCTCCATTGATGTTCTTAGATAACATTGACGGACGGACCACTTCATTGTGAACTTCTTTTTCTTATCGGAATCTAGCAATTGGCAAGATATCTATATCTAAAATATCCCGACTTTTCCAAGCTCTCTGCAAGTTGGGGCCTAGAGTCGTCCAAATTTGACTTCTGCTGATACTACTTCCAAATGAATTTAATTCTCAAACTCTCTAAACATCTCCATCATTGATGGTACGTGAGGGCAACTTTGAAAGATTGTACATATTCAAATTGGGATATCTATTTTTCATTAATTAAAACAAATAAATTATTTCTGAATAAAATAAAATAAATAAATTAAGACCCCATGATAGGAAAATTGCTATTTCTTTGTACAGACTATTGTGTCTTTTGCGGTTACCTAATCATTGGGTGTACACATAGGGGTTGCAATTGGATCAGGGAAGTTTATAGGCCCCATTGTAAACCGAACCCCTCACAGACAACTATAAAGGCAACCCTCAGTAGGTTTTTTCTCGTAATCGGGTCAAAATTGTTATGGATTTCATGGAAACTTATACAAACTCACCGTTTGCACTTGCCACACTCACCGTTTGCACTTGCCACACTCACATTTAGTTGACTTTAATTTAATAAGGGGACAACTCTACAAGAACTTCAATATTAACACCAAAATGCAAAACTCAACCTCCACGGCCACACCTTTTTCTTCTCTCTTATCAAAACCACCACCAAAAACTCATATGCTTTTTCCTCCTAATTCAAATCCCATCTTCACCATTTAAACCCCAACAAGAATTGCTCACCTGAAATCTTCCATTATTACCTTCTCATCGTCTTCATCAAGAACTGAAAGAACACCTTCGCCACTTGAAAATCAATGTCCAGTCCCATTCGATCAACAACCCAGTAATGAATTTTCATCGTCAATTTCACCACAATAACAAAAAGATAAGAAAATTTTCGTTTGGTACTAATAACTTGTAAACCTAATCAAAAGTTAAAGCAATTTATGAAAAGCAATTTATGAAATAAAATCACAGTGATAAGTTTCACTTTATTATCCTAAATTCCTGAGGATCGTGATGAATTCCGGACATCTTCATCTTAGAGAAAGAGAGAGAGTGAGATGATTACAGTCATATATGCATAAACATGATTTTATAAGTTTCAAATACAAAATCATTCATCCATTATTGAGAAAATCATTCTATTGTATCTGAAAAGAGTTAAAGCCACCATTAACCCATCTTCCTTTTGGAACATCAAGTTGTGATCCTCCTTCATCCTCAAATTTCTTCAAATACTCTAAAAGGTTTTCCAGAAGCTCTTTAAATACTCTAAAGCTTTTCTAAAAGCACATGAATATAGAGAGAACTTGTTCAATTAGGGATTGAAACATTCAAAAGATAAAATCTTTAAGCAAAATTACTCATAAACGCAAATAACATATGTGTTAATTTCTTTTCTTAATTATTTATTCCTTGAACTCACAATGGAAACCAGTTTCATTCAGATTCTAGAGAGAGAGATTGTCCGGTTTTATTGGTTACAGAAGTCTTCTCAAGGGAGCAGGACAAAGGAAAATGAAGAGCTTTTCAAGCGAGCGGTGGTAAAAATGTGGTGATTCTCGAGCTGTTCTTTCCCATGCTAGAACAGTGGTTGTGCCACAAGAAGAAGAAGAAAGAAGATCGTAGGGTTTATGGAAAAAAATTGAGGACTTAAAATAAAAACTCTAATTCTTAATGTCCATGAGTAAAAAATAATAGAGTGATGTCCCCTTAAAAATGGTTGTCCATATAAGTTTTCTAATGTTTTTCATTTGTCCACGTATAAGAAAATCGGTTGTCCACGTATTGGCCACCTTATTTTGAACCAATCAAGCTTCAATAAACTCACAACTTGGTCAACAAAGTCAAACTGATTAAGAAGACCTAGGCCTCGTTTGGTTGCACCTAAAATAAGCTAAAAGCTAGCTTTTAGCTTATTTTATGAGCTTATTGAAAATCATATGTGTTTGGGTAAAAAAAGCCGCAGCTTATTTTAAGACAAAAAGCCCAATTATCATGAAAAAAAAAGCCAGGATTTTGTAGCTTTTTGCTTATTGCTTATTGCTTTTTGATGGAAAATTCTATTTTCAAACTAAAAAACCCACGACTAGGGTTTTAGATATTTATTTTCTTCTCCATTCTCTTCTTCTACAAGTTAGGGTTTAGAGAAAAAATTGATTGTTGCCGAAACCAGACGACACCTCCAATCCTTTGAAGCAACCATCGAACTGGTTAGTATAATCGAATCATATCTCTATCTAAAAGTCATATTTTAGAGTATGAATGCCTTTTTCATGATCTTGGTGACATAAGAATGGTTTGTTGTTAGTTCTTGATTGCAATAGCAAGAGGGTCATGCCTATTTTGTTTTTATGGTTTTTATCTTATCTATTGATTGCATTAAATCTGCCATTCTAGAGAGAGAAACTTTCTTTTGAGGAAAAAAAATTGAGTTTCTATTAAAACTTAATTTTTTTGTAATGATTATTATAATAGATAGAGAGTGGGGACATAGAGACGATAGGTGTGGTTAGGGATAAAGTTGAGGGATGAGTTACAGTGGAGTTTCAAACTGAGGGAGAAGTAGTGTAGTGCATTGAAACTTGGTTACCATGATGGTGATGGTGAATTGGTGATAATGTAATTGATGTGGACTAGTTAACATAATATATTGCATTGGTAGTTCCATGGTTACGGTGATACCATAATCTTCACTTTGTTATTTATAGATTTAAACTCTAATGCTATCTTTCTAGAGAGAGAAGCTTTATTTTCCAGAGATAAAACCTATGCCCATTAGAACTTAGGATACCTTGTATTTACTTTATAATGACAAACATTTAATTGAGATTACTTAAATATCATTTTGTATGTTAAGTCAAGATGGCAGGAGCTAGCACTCAAACTCGGGCACACTAGAATTCTGAATTTCATAAGATATTTGTATTTTCATGTGTGGAAGAAGTACAAAAGGGTAATAGATCAGGCTCTACCTTGAGTAAGGAAGGTTACAAAAATTTGTGTGATAAATTTTTTAATTTGACGAAGATATTTTATGACAAGAAAAAGATGAAGAATCACTGGGATGCAACTAAAGAAAATTGGAAGATATGGAATAAGTTAATTAACCACACTGGTTCTAGTTGGGATCCGGAAGCTGGTACATTGACTGCTTCACCTGATTTTTGGAATGATTACATACAGGTAAATGTTTCATTAACATGTAGTTTAATGGCTTGGACCACATATAAATACAAGTACTAATTATCGTATAAACATTTACCACCAGAGGAATCCAAAGGCAGCTTGCTTCCGTGATTCTGGATTACAACATGAGAAAGAACTTGGATATCTTTTTGGTGGTACAACTGCCGTAGGTGAAATGACATTTTCTCCAAATGCTGGTGAATTGCCTTCATTCATTCCAAACTTAAATGCACAAACAGAAGTTGATGGTCAAACTCATGCTACACAACCGCGAGTTAACAGTCAAACTTTTGAAACACAACAGTCTTCTGATGATGACGCTGGAATAGGAGAACAAAATGAAGCACAACGTTGTAGTAGACAATCATTACAAATGAAAAAACGTAGAAGATCATCTGGAGCTTCGAAGATCGCCACTTCAATGGAAAAATTAGTAGATGCAGTGGAGAATCGGACAAAAAATGTCGAAAAAGTACATAGCATTAAAGAGTGCATTGAGACCTTGGGTACGATGACAGATTTAATACCAGTAGGAAGTGAACTTTATTATGCAGCCATTGACAGTTTCATGGACAAAGACGTTAGGGAGGTCTTTATGTCTCTACCCGATGAAGTTCGCTTCGAATGGTTGCAGAGAAAATATCATAGTTTTTAGCAAACGAATTAGAATTTATGAACTTAGATTTTTAGTTTAGATACTACGATTATTTTTTCAGTGTTAATAACTGCATGTTTATGGTATTTTAATTTTATTAAGAGATTATTTGTTGATAAAATATTATGATTGGATTCATCAGTTGTGATTCATTATTTATATTTGTTTTATGTTGCTACTTATTTACATGAGGTTGTTTACCGAGTTTTTTTGTTTGTTGAAGTAGGTTGTTTACCGAGTTTTTTTTTGTTGAAGTAGGTTGTTTACCGAGTTGATAATTAAATAATTTTTATGACCAGTATCAATGGACTCGGATGAAGAAGATGCTATAGTCATTGCAACTTACAGTGTTGCACAATATTACTTTGAGAAATATGTGACAAAGAACCCAATTAGAGAATCTGTTTTAAATGGGAATGCATATGTAATAGAGCTTTTGCATGGACACCCGCAACCATGTCGTGATTTATTACGTATGGATCAACACGTTTTCCGAAAATTGTGTCAAACAATGAGAGAAGAAGGTTTATTGAAGAATACAAGACATGTGTCTATTGAAGAACAAATGGCAATTTTTCTTATGACTATTGGTCATAATGAAAGAAATGTTATGATGTGTGACCGATTCCAACACTCTGGAGAAACTATCAGCCGCCATTTTAATTCTGTATTAAAAGCTATGGTGAAATTTTCTATTTCAATTATCAAACCACTAGAAAATAGCGTAGTTCCATCTCATATTCGACGCAACTCGAAATATTGGCCATTTTTCAAGGTAATGTATCAAATTTAATTTTAGATGAATAACCGACTGATAGTAGATCTTTAATATAATTATCTTTATACTTGTAGGATTGCATTGGAGCAATTGATGGGACACATATTAGTGCTCATATTCCGTTAGCAAAACAAGTACCATTTCGAGGACGAAAAGGTATATGCACCCAAAATGTGCTAGCAGTATGCTCATTTGACATGAAATTTACTTTCGTACTTGCTGGATGGGAAGGTACAGCTAATGACTGGAAGGTTTTTTTTGAGACAATTAATAACCCGTTGATGAATTTTCCACATCCACCCGCAAGTAATTTTTCATTACGATTTATTACATTGATATTCATATATAGTGGTATACTGATACATAATTGCATATAATTCTAGGTAAATATTATGTTGTTGACGCCGGATATCCGAATATGAATGGCTATTTGGCTCCATATCGTGGCGTACGGTACCATCTTCCTGATTTTCGTCGTAGTGGTCAAGCGAGAACACGGAAAGAAATATTTAATCATCGGCATTCGTCACTAAGAAGTGTTATAGAGCGATGTTTCGGTGTATTAAAAGCAAGATTTCCGATTCTTAAATGTATGCCACCATATCCATATTCATCACAAGTTGTAATTGTTATAGCATGTATGGCGGTCCACAACTTTATACGTAAAGAAACGGCTACAGATTGGTTAATGGAGGAATATGAAAATGATGCAACTGTATCTGATTACGATGATGAAGAAGACCGTGGAGAAAACTACGAAGAATCACAACCACAAATAGTCAATCAACAAGAACAAGTGCAAATGGACATTATTCGAGATCAAATTGCTGATAGTATTGCTCATGTCAACGATGATAGTGATGATTAAGTTTTCGCGTTTTCATTCTTGAGATTTATCAAAAACAATGTTCACTTTGTTTAAGTTTATTAGCGTACTCATATAACAACTAGTTTATTACTATATAAAATTAATAATATATTCTTAATTTTTATTAATATATCTTGGATAAATTTTATAATTCATATGAACATAAAATTTGTAATCAAATAAGAATACATTTAGCTTATTTTACCCAAACGCCTCGCTACAGCTTTTGGAGACAAAAAAAGCTCTTTTATTATGTCTTACCAAACAACAAAAACTGCTTATTACTAAGCGCTTTTTTTATGGGCTAATTAAAAAGCTCTTAAAAATAAGCTATATGTGTATCCAAATGAGGCCCTAATGTCATTCCTACTCTCAAAAGTTAAGAACTTCTTTGTTAAACCACATTCTACCCCACCGCTTCAAGTTTCTTTTAATCTGTAGGAACACCAAAACCACACCAGTATCTTACTTCGTTGTCATCTTCTAGTTGTTGTCTTGTTGAAGCTGTGTATTGGCGTATTATTGGTGATATTATTGGTGAAAATCATAAAAAATGAAAAGATCCAAACTCTCGCTTTGAACAAACAAAAGGAAATCCAGAACAATAACCCAATCAAAAAGTGTAAAACCGTTTCATAATCTTTACTTCAATTTTTTTCAATTAAAGTGACGCTTTACTGGAAAGCGGGAAACTTCGTGAAGGTAACCCGTCGGACGTACCAGTACGATAAGTACATAGATCCATCGACCCATTCCAGTGAGTAAGAGAAGATATATATGAGCTACAGATCGGTATGTCGAACAACTTCTCAACGAATTTCTCACCAATTTATTTATAACCGTGTTGGCTTGTTACTTCCTAAATAACTTAGACACTCCTTCAACAAAAACAAAATAACTCAGACACTCAATTTTCTGTTGTGGATTATTGAGACTTTTACAATATGTTGGTGAATAATATTCAGATGAGGAGGCCAATAAGTTCATCGGAGCTTCTGACTTCAAGGTGGGTGTAAATGCGGAGTTTGTACATGAAAAATCTGTTATTTCCAAACACATTATTGATGTATTTTTGTATTTTCATTAAGGGTGTGTTTGATATCTCGTATTTCCATGGAAATAAAAGAATTTCCATGGAATTAGGTATTTCCACTGTTTGATACGAAGTATAATTACATGGCTTTAATTCCCTAGAGAATCTATTTCCATGAAATAGCCCACTTTTAATTCCTTGCTCCACCCTAGGAATTAGTTTCCGTGGAAAGTCAAAAATCATAATAAAAATATATTCAGATACTTGAAACCTAATATTTATCTCCATATATGTTCTAAATGACATTTTACCATAAAATTTAGCAAAATAACCTTTACTTATACATTGAGCAAATGACATTTTTGCCCTTCTTACCAAATGACATGTTTACAAAGTTGTTAAAATGACATTTGGCTTTATATAGCCAAAATTATATTTTTACCCTTTTATAATATCAAGTTTTTTTTTTTGTTGAGAAAACAGAAAAAGAGCCAAAGAAAGAAAGAAACTCTTAAACCGAAAGAAAAGCCTCCCGAAAAGCCTGTTCCGACAGCCACATCCAATTGCCTTCGTGCATTCCGCCCCATTTTGCTAACTGAGCCGCCCTCGTGTTCCTCTCTCTCAGAATGAAAGAGAAGCCAACTTCACCGACTTCATCTGCTAGCTGTTTAATATTAATTATAAGATTCTCCGATTGCCAGTAGACTGTCGATTGTTGGTTATTTATGCGCCTTATAATATTGAGGTTATCACTTTCGATACGGATGCAGTGTATATTGTTGTGTTTAGCCCACTCCAACGCCTTTATGATAGCCCAACATTCACATTCTTCGGCATTTTTCCCCTTGACCATATAAGCTGCCGCTGCCCTAAACGTTGACTGCTCATCTTGCATGAAACAACCAACTCCAGCATTTTCCGTTACATCCGTGAACGAGGCATCAACTTGTATCTGAACAAATGAGGTTGAGATGTGGCTCGACTGTTCACTTACTTGCACCTCCTCATTGTCACGACCGATACTGATAAGCCTGGGGGAGCCTCTAATCCTGGTAATCATCATCTCATGAGTCGTGTTAGATTGGGCTAGACATTTCTCACACCTAGCCTTCCAAATATGCCACAGAACTGTTGAGAAGAGAACCTGTGTGTCTGCATCTACTTCCTTCCAAGAAATAATCCAATCCTGCAAACTGTTTATATTTTCTGAAATGATGTTAAATAAACACCATACAGATTTAGCAAATTCACAATGTAGCAGCACATGTATCATGGTTTCCCTGTCATTACAATAACCACAGTTATAAATTTCTCCAATGAATTTACCGATTTTGTCTCGCACTGGGAGGCTATTAGTACAACATTTCCAGACGAATAGTTTTATTCTCGGTATAACAGGCAGATCCCATATAAATTTCCATTCCTTCGTCTCAATTTGGTTACTCGCAGCTCGTAAGAAGTTATACATGGATTTGATTGTAAAGTTACATGTTTTAGTTAAAGACCATCCGGTGTGCCTGTAAATTAATACTCAGAATTGCATTACATATGTTAGTATTAAAATATTGAGATAAAATATTCGTATTCCAATGGTTATGGGTAATGAGTTGCTCCACTGTAGAAAGCGGACAATTATGATCGTTAGCCAACGGGGGAGGATGGTTAGGAATCCAAAAGTCATTCCAAATATTAATATGAGTACCTCGATTGACATCCCAGAAAACAAGATTAGACACCGTACTGATGTGTTTGGATATGGACTTCCAGAGCCAGGAATGGTGATGTTTAGCTTCTTTCGGAAACTGCTCTTTATTGTAGTATTTCGCCTTAAGAATTTTAGACCAAGGAGAATCCGGGAATTTAAGAAGACGCCACACTAATTTGCTCAGGAAAGCTTTATTATCAAGATCATGAAGCCTAAAGCCAAGGCCACCCATCTTTTTGGGACGACAAATAGCCTCCCAGTGAATGGTATGAATAGTTTTGGATTTTCCCCACTAGAAAGCCCTTTGCAAGGCTTCAATGCGTCTGCTTACCCATTTCGGGATTGCGAAACATTGCATTTGGTATCGGGGAACAGCCGCTGCTATCGTAGAAATCACAATAGAGCGGCCAGCTTGAGAGAGGAGAGAGGCTTTCCATTTGGAGAGCTTGAGCTGGATTTGGTTAGTGATAGAAGAAAAAAGTCTCATTTTGCTAGCTCCAATGAACAAATGAGTACCAAGGTACTTATCAAGAGCAGAAGCTTGATGAACTTTGAGATTTCTGATAATCAGACGCTAAAATTTGGGATGAGTATTTTTCGAAAAGAACACCGAAGATTTCTCGTAGTTGATTAATTGGCCCGAAGCTTTGCAGAACATATCCAGAATATTTTGGAGAACTGAAATGATTTTCCAGCGAGTTCTGGCTAAAAATGATGCAATCGTCTGCAAAGAGAAGGTGTTTGATTTGAACACTAGATCGAGGAAGCTGAAAACCAAGAAACGTTTCTGCTCCATATCCGCTTTCAAGCAGCCTGCTAAGACCTTCCATGGCAATGGTGAACAGAAACGGGGAAAGAGGGTCTCTTTGTCTAATGCCCCTGGTAACATTGAAGGTCGGACCTGGCCTACCATTAATGAGAACCGCCATAGTGGACGTCGAGATGCATTCATGAATCATCTTAAGCCAATGATCAGAAAAACCCATTTGACTCATCACAGCCTCTAAAAAATCCCATTCTATCCGATCAAAGGCTTTCGACATATCCAGCTTTAGAGCAAAATAGCTTTTAGCTCCTCTAGTGACCTTGAAGGAGTATGTTAGCTCTTGACTGATAATGACATTATCAGTAATTTGGCGGCCCGGGACATAAGCAGCTTGAAAAGGAGAAATAATATCCGGAAGAAGCACTTTAAGACGATTAGCCAATAATTTAGTAATGACCTTATAAGTGGTATTCATGAGACTAATAGGTCTGTATTCAGCAGTAGTTTGCGGAGATTTGGTTTTCAGAATAAGGCAGATATGGGTGTGGTTAACCTGGTGAGGAAGAAAACCATTGTGGAAGAAGTCCACAACCAGCTTAGTGACATCACCTTTAACTGTACCCCAATTAGCTTTATAGAAGAGAGGTGGGTAACCATCCGGGCCCGGAGCAGAATCAGATTTAAGCGAAGACATCGCTTTAAAGATATCAGACTCCGAAGGAATGCTAGTCAGAATTCTGTTTTGAGCAAGGTTAATCTGAGAAGGAAAGAGATTTAAGAGAGCAGGAGCGATGGAGGACTCAACAGAGGTGGAGATGGTTTTAAGGTTGTAGGAGAAGATATTAGCAATATCCGAGGCCTCATAACTCCAGGAGCCATCATTTCTCTTGACAGCGGAAATCTGGTTCTTCCTATTCCGATTAATAGCTTTGGCGTGGAAAAATTTGGTGTTTCGATCTCCCAACTGAATATTGTCATTGCGAGATTTCTCCTTTCAGAGACTCTCGAGCTGGAGATATGTGTCTTCGAGCGCCTGATTCAAAGAATTGCAAACCTCATGATTCTCGGCCTCTTGAAGAGCCTTAGTTAATTCCGAGATCTTTGTGTCCAGGTTCCCAAAGACATGTTTATTCCAACGCGAAAGATGGAGAGCTAGTTGATTGAGCTTAGGGTGGATGAGATTAGGAGTAGGGGGCCAATGGTTCTTAATAAATTCCCCACAATCCGGATGCGACATCCAAGTTCTGATAAATTTGAACGGTTTCCGTCCAAGATCCGAAGACGGAAGAGTAGTAAGCAAGATAGGGAGGTGATCCGACCTAATTCCTTCCAGATGTGTGAGAAGAGAAGACGGGAAATTCATTAACCAGTTATAATTTGCCAACGCTCTGTCCAGCCTCTCTTTAATTAGAGAGCCCATAAAATGTTTATTCGTCCAAGTGTACTAGGGGCCTCTAAAGCCAAGGTCTCTAAGACCTAAGGCATTGATTTCATCTTTGATTTTATTAGCATGCGTGGGGAAATCATACATGCGGATGAAGAATGGTTAACATGCAGGTTACGCATAGTAGACCAAGGGTTCATCCGGTTTTTACTGTACGGGCTCCCATAAAAGCCCGTAAGCATAAAGGGGGTGCCACTATCAAGATACTTGCTCTGAGTATGAATAATATATTCGTCCGCATGTATGATTTCCACTTGGTAATCCGCTGACCAGAATAGGGCCAGGCCACCGGCACAACAAAATTATTATAGTTCAGAAGAAAGGGAAGAAGCTTGTACAGCTTGTCCTTGGATCTCTTAGTCTCAGAGAGGAAAAGGAAGTCAGGTCTATGCTGTCTAAGTAACCGATAGAGATGTTTACGATTGAGGACCCGACCACAGCCTCTAATATTCCAAGCCAACACCGAAATGTCATGGTAAGGGTCACCCATCTAAACGGCACCTCTAAGCCCAACAAAACCAAAAGAACAGGCCACAGGCCCTCGCAGACCAAGGAAAAGGTCAACCACAACACCCTGCCCCTAAAGGCACCAAAACCTAGGCCCAAAGAAATGTTTCCTTCCAAAACCCACAGAAACAGGCCCCCAACAAAGAAACAGGGAAACTAAAGGCCCCACCAAAGACCCAACCAGGTCCAGAGAGGGCCACAACCAAACCTCTTCCAGAAAATAACTCACAAGGCAAAGGGAGAGAAGGCCCACCCACCAACAGACTAAAACAAACTAGAGGCACCACCCAACAGCCCAAGACTAGAACAGACAGGATTCCTGAGGTGCCCCAAGACAGAACCCCTAAGGAGCCCCACCACAGCCTGACCCAATGCCTGAGAGCACACACCCCGACACCACAACCAAAAAAACGATCAAACAAGGAGCTCAGAAGAAGAGGAAGAAGACAAAGCTAAAACAAAAAACAGAAAATACATCATCATAAACTAAAGCATCAAGAACATCAAAAGGCAAACAGAAGAAACTAAAAGCTGGTACAAAGTGCCAGAGATAGCAAAAGGGATGATCCACTCCTAATCTGAAAATTAGAAGGACAAACCTCTGGCAGTTGTACCAGCACCACCAACACCAAGAAGCACACTACTAAGCTAATAACAAAAACAAGAACAACACAGAACTAGACCAACCCACTAACAGAACTAAGAAAAAACTATAAACAAACTAAAAAAACCACTGAACAGAACTAAGTAGCCATAGCAGGTGAAGCTTGGACCTCCCCTTCATCCCCTGGATTCCCTATCTCCAAACTGCGTGACAGCATCATTGAATCATCTAGCATAGCTTGGGCTTCCTGGTTATCATTGAACAAAGAGTGAAGATCGTGATCTGCCTCAGAGAAGTCTGAGGAGCTAATAGAGTGGGTGCTGGAATGCTCCCTTAACCTTTTTCCAGAAGGATTGAAAAGGAGATGAGGTGGAATGGGCTGATGGACTGGTGAGGGAGGAGGAGCTATCAACCTTGGCTCCTCAGGCTCAGGTGAAATCACTATGGTCTCATCCATAGGGTCAGAGGCATAGTCTTCTTCATCTTCTCCCGAGAAGTAGTATTGAAGTGGATGAGGACACTGGTTCAGAGGGTGTTCAACAATACGACAACTCTGACAGATGGCACCCGGAAATTTCTTATAACTTAATTTAATCTCAGCAACCCTATCCAAAAAGATAGGGTTGATCACAGCCAGAAGGGGCGATCTCACATCATAGAGGAAATGCACACGAATGACAGGGTTATTAACAAATCCCAGGTTCCTAGGTCGAACTTGAATGATCATACCCATGGATTCAAATATAGCTTCAAGATCATCCCTATTCTGGATAGCCTGAGGGATTTTATAGAGCGAGCACCACATCGGTTCGTAGAAAAGATCATCGATAGGTTCGTTAAGAGGGACTTCTACTTGTTTAAGGACCAGAAGCATACCTTGCATGATCCATGGACGACCATAGTTGAGGGCATTGAGCACAAACAGACTTTTAGGTTTAATCAAAAAGGTATTCAGAGGACCTTGAAGGGTTGAGTATTCACAGCCTTTGAAAAAACGGGATTGAGGGTAAAGCAGACGTTTAATCAGGTCAAGAGGAGCTTCATAAGGATTACACCAACGAGCCACAAAGCCTTGACTAATTGGTTGAAGTTCAGGTTTGACTGAGGGTTTGTGAAAGAGGATAGATAATCTCCCACGAGATGTTAAAGTTGATTGGGTAGCCATGGATAACCAGAGGAAACAGAAAGATAGATGAAGGAGACGATGAACAGAGGATCTGAATTTATAGAAGAGGTTGAGGAGAGTCGGAGACGAAAGAGCACCAAAGCTAGAAATAATAACCAAGAAACGCCAAGAAACCATCATTATACTGCATGCAATGGGATTGGGGGGAGGTCACCACCAGCCACGACTACTCAGTGACTCCGGCGAAGACTGTAGGCATTCTAGAGAGAGAAGAGAGCAAAGAGAGAGAAGAACTAAACACAGACAAAAAAACTTACAAAAATCGAGGAATAAGAAAGAGAGAAGATACTTAGCTGGAGTGTTTAAGAGGCCAAAAGGTATTATTGCGTTGTCCGATGACTGATCGACTTTAAGTTGATCTGATCATCACCCAATCACGCTCCTTTCTTCCTCGGGAATGTGCACTAAAACGAATGGACTTCTTGTCTTCACTGTGACGCACTCCTACTCTAAGTTCCTCTGCCGCCTGAGAGTTAATGATGATGACGATTTGGAGGATCAAGACAACAACTTGACGACAGATCAATTGAGAAGGTGAAGGAGCAATAAGCAACTACGCCGCACTCCGCCGCTAGGGTTTATCCAGGAGCCTTCAAGTTTGGGTGAAAGGAGAGGAAGCTCTTTAGGGTTGCTGACGTCACCCCAGACAATCTCTCTCCTCAAAAACCCCCGTCTTATAATATCAAGTTGACATCTTGCTTTTATGTTGTCAAAATGACATTTTTATCCTCGTATAAATCAAAGTGACATTTTAACCCTTATGTGGCCAGAATGACATTCTTACTTTTATCTTGTAAAAATGACATGTCTACACTTTTATCTTGCATAAATCATAAGGAGTAAATAAAAATTCTTAATTGAATATTATATTCATAGAAGTTAGTTGTCAACCAAATAAAAGAGTTCGAAATTCCACGGAATAATAAATGACTATGAAACGAAAGAACTCTTATTTCCACGGAATAAATTCCATGGAAGACTTTCCATGGAACTCTTTTATTTCCATGGAATTATTTCCCTGATATCAAACACAACCTAAGAAAAATAAGAGATTCAAAAAATAAATTTTTTTTTATAAGGATTCAAAAAATAAATTTGTTACCCATCTTTTTATTAAGTTTAGGCCTGAAACTCATTGTATTTTATTATTATTTTGGGCCTAATATGGGGGAAGATTGGAGGTTTTTTGAGGAGAGAGAAAGAGTCGTGACGTCAGCAGGCGATTCTCTTCTCCTTTCCACCTTCGACTCAAACACTACAAACCCGACGATCCCAATCTCCTATCCAGCCATTAGAACCCTGAATCCATCAGTATTCAGCCATTAATGGTCATACCTACTCCATTCAAGTGATTTAACAAAGGACAAAAGAGCATCATCGTTTAGAGCCACGCGAAGATCAAGGGTTGAAGATCACAAACCCTAGCTATTGGGGGAAATCTGGTTACGTTTTCAAGAGAAGAATAAACTCTTCCAATTCAGACAATCAAAGACATAACTCACCACGTTGCAATTAATCCCGAGAAAAATAGGGGCGCAGATCATCACGTAGAGGTAACCCTAACTTTTCATCTTCCTCTCGCGTAGTTTTCTCATTTATACCGCCGGTTTTGTTCTTCTCATTGGTTTTGGGGTCTGGTTTCTTTCTCTTTCTTTATTATGTCGTCAGCCACCACAACCCAATCTGAGTAGACAGATTTGAAGTGCAGCTGATTCCCGAGACTCTTGCATGCAAAGCAATGATGATGTATTGGTTGGTAGTGCTCGTCTTCTTCTTCCTCTCACTCCACTATTTATACTCTCACCTTGTGGCAGCAGTCTTCCATCTTCACCTTCTTAAGCTTTCTTCTCTCTTCACTCTCATGGCTCCACAATACTCACTGGCCACCCATGGCAAACTCACTCTGAAATTTACTAAACCCTCTTCCAAACAAGAGCTACAGCCGATCAATCAAGGTTTCATAGGAAGATGGGTGTGTCCGTATGATGTCGGACTGACTTTTATCAAGAAAATGCTTTTTCCTCAATCTCGTTTCTTTAGGGATTGTAACTATTATCCTGCTGAAGGTCCAGTAAACACTTTCATCATCAAACCCAAAAGCCAGTTCGTTATGGATGCTTTAAATTTCGGTCGTCCATGGGTCCTTCGAGGGATGCTTCTAGTTCTTAAAATAGTTGAATTTCCTCTCACAGAACCTACCGATGATCTTTGCTATGAACCTATGAGATGTACCCTTTATAAAGTTCCCCAAGCTATTCAAAATCGTGAGGATTTTGACTTCATTTTCAACTGCATGGGTAAGATCATCAACATCAAGCCTCGTATTTTTGGTAGGGTTAACAATAATAAAGTTCGTGTTCACTTTCTTTATGACATTCGAACACCCCTCCTAGCTGTTATAAATCCAATTTTCTCAGATGGTGAGAAAGAAATCAAAATCAGTTATCAAAAATTTCCTGGGGCCATCTGCCAGTTATGTCGAATCATTGAACACCCCATTAACCATTGTCCATTGTTTGATAACTCTTCTGAGGATGAGAACAGTTCAAATAATGATCAAATGGAGGATATTCTAGTGGAACTTAATGTTGAAGCCCCTGAACCTCCACTTTTGTTAGCTCCTCCTCCTTCTCCTGTTCAGGGAGTGATTCCACCACATCTTCTCTTTCCCTCATCTGGTAAGAGAATCAGAAGTCATCCTAGACCCTCTTCAGATGGTAACTCTCAGTTGTCTGATGATAACTCACTGGAAGACACGACTATGATTGATAACTTGGAAGTGAGGAGACTGCTACAGGAATCAATGCTCTTGGACCAAAGCTTGAATATTATCACTAATGCAAGAGGAGGGGAGGAAGCTGCACTCTCAATCTCGTCTACTCACTGATTTAGTCCCTTAGGTGGTGGGGTGGTGTAGGGGTGCTGGTGTTTGCTTTGTTTTCTGGTTTTTTCAGCTCTGTCTTTGCTAGTTGTTGTTTTGTTTAGTCTTTTATCTTCCTTAGTGGCTAGTGATCCTGTAGGGATCTTTTTTGGTGCTTCTTCCTTTGTAGTCTAAGCTGGAGTGGTAGTAGACACTCTAGTCTTAGTCACATTCTTCTAGTTTGTCTAGTCCGAGTGAGATTTTAGACTTGTGTTATCTAGCAGGTATTTGTAATAGTCTTATGTTTTGTGGTGTTTAATGGTAATATTCTACTTGTTCTAGTTAGTCTTCTTTGCTCTTTTTGTTTATATCTTATTTTATGGTTTAGTGCCTTTCATTTTATCTCTTTTTCCTGCTAGATTCTCTGTGCTTGTATTAGTCTTGGTTTCTTTAGCTTTGTGGTGTTGATTCTTGTTGGTGGTGCATCTTAGTGTTTGTATCTTCTGTTGTGGTGGTTTTTTTTAGTTTTCTTCAGGTAGTGATCAGTAGTTGTTCGAGTAGCTAGAGGACTCTGCTTGAGGGTTAGTTTGGGCAATTTCGGTTTTTTGGGGAGGGTATGCCTTCAGTGTTCGAGGCGCTCTGTAGCCTTGTTTGTTAGGTTTGTAGCTTTGAGTTCAGTTGAGGTTAGGGAGTGCCGGCAGAGGGTTGTTCTTTGTTCCATCGCTTCCCTTGGTGTTTAGGGCTGAGAGCTTTGAGTTGGTTGTTGGACTAGGTCGGTGGTAGGTGCCTTTAGACTGGGGGTAGGGAGTGCCTGCAGACTTTGAGAGCTCTGCGGTGATTAGGGAGTGCCGGCAGAGGGTAGTTCTTTGTTCTATCGCTTTCTTTAGGGTTTAAGGTTGAGAGCTTTGCGAGTGTGGGTGGTCAAGTTCGTTAGTAGGTGTCTTTAGGCGTGGGGTAGGGAGTGCCTGCAGAATTTGAGAGTTCTGTAGACCTTTTCTAGGTGCTTTCAGATTTGAGTTCTGTTGGGCTTTGGAGGTGGACTTTTGAGGGCATTCGGTTGGAGTGCTCTCAGAGTCTGGTCTCTGAGAGCAGGGGCGGGGAGTGATTAGAGAGGTAGTCTTAGTGTATCTTCTTTTTAGGCGCCCTCCTGTTACGGTGTTAGCAGGGTCTTAGGGGTGCCTGTAGAGCTGAGGTGTTTGCTTGCCGGTTTAGGCTACTCTGTGCGGTAGGGCTGTCTGTTTGGAGGCTATTGCATTATGGATTTTAAAGTGTTGGCATCGAATGTTCGTGGTTGCAATAATTTTGCTAATCGTAAGCATCTTATTAGTCTTATCAAAGATCACAACCCGGACATCATTTTCCTTTCTGAGACTAAATGCATGAATGTTAACATAGACAAAATGGTGAATACCAATAACATATACTATAAGCATGTGGTTGATCCGGTGAATAAAGCTGGCGGTCTTGCCCTTTTCTGGAATACCAATTTTGATGTGGATATTATTCAGGCTGATATTAATATGATCCATGTCAAAATTACACAGGCGATTTTGGGTAGTAAGATTTTCCTCACGGGTTTCTATGGGTGCCCATATAAAAGCAATAAAATGAAACCCTAGGAAAATCTTGCTAGTCTGGCCCCTAGTGATAATAGCCCGTGGTTAGTTATAGGAGATCTTAACTGCATCCTTGATCCCTCGGAGAAGCTGGGTGGGCAACCGGCTCATCTTCCTACGATTCATATGCATAAGAATATGATTAACAATCTGGGTCTTCATGATTTAGGTTATGTTGGGTATCCGTATACTTGGACTAATAGGCAATTTGCAGGGAATCTGATTGAAGAGAGACTGGATAGAGCAATGGCTAATTATAATTGGATCAGCAGTTACCCGCATTCTAGAATCTATCATTTAGATACTCTGGGATCTGATCATAAACCTATTCTTCTTGCGACCAAGAATCAATCGGCTCTATGCCGTAAACCCTTCAAATTCATTCGCACTTGGATGTCTCACCCCAATTGCGCTAGCTTTATCAATACCAATTGGCTTAAACCTCCCCATCAGATTCAACTCAAGCTTAATTCCCTGGCCATTAAGCTCTCTAAGTGGAACAAAGAAGTCTTCGGTAATCTGGAGATGACTATTAAGCAGCTCACTCAGAATCTTCAGAGGATAAATAATGCTGAAGAGTTCAAAACTACTTACTCCCAGATCGAGCATCTCCTTCTTCAGCAAGAGAGTCTTTGGAAGGAAAAATCTCGAATTGCTAATATCAACTTGGGTGATAGAAATACTCAGTATTTCCATGCCAAGGCCACCACTAGACTTCGTAAGAACAAGATTCTGGCCATTAAGAAGGAGGATAATACGTGGGTGAATGATGAAGCGGAAATTGCGACGCTCTTTTCGAGACATATTCAGCAGATTTCCACCACAGCGGGTTCTACTATCTCCTCGAATACTACTAGTTGCTTCGAACCTCAGATCTCGGATGAGCAAAATGAGTTTCTTACAGCGATTCCGCATTCCGATGAGATTCGGAAGGCAATTTTCTCTCTTAAGCCTGGGGCGGCGCCTGGGCCAGATGGTTTCCCTCCCAATTTCTACCAATCTAATTAGGAAACAGTTAAGGATGACATTCATCTCATGACCAACTCTTTCTTTCAGCACTCTACTCTTCCTGAGATGTCGAATCACACTCACATTTGCCTTCTGCCTAAAACTAAAACTCCGCAATCACCGGCCGACTACCGTCCTATTAGCCTGCTAAACACCACGTATAAGATCATTACCAAAATCCTGGCTAACAGACTGAAACCCATTCTGACTGATATCATATCCCCTTTTCAAGGAGCTTATGTCCCTGGCAGACAAATCACTGATAATATTATTATCAGTCAAGAGATTATTCATTCATTCAAGAAAGTTAAAGGTTCCAAAAGCTACTTTGGGTTAAAGTTAGACATGTCTAAAGCCTTTGACAGAATTGAATGGAGTTATCTGGAGAGTGTTATGAATCTGATGGGTTTTTCTAGCACATGGACCAATCTCATTAACACTTGTCTTTCTACGAGTTCGATGGCGGTGCTTATCAATGGGCATCCGGGCAGCACTTTCAATGTGAGCAAGGGCATTAGGCAAGGTGATCCGCTCTCTCCTTTTCTGTTTGCCATAGCCATGGAAGGTCTTAGTCGGCTTCTAGAGAAGAATCAAAATGCCTCCTCTTTCATTGGCTTTCCCATCCCCAATGCGAACTTCTCGATCAAACATCTCCTTTTTGCGGATGACTTCATCATTTTCGGACAAAACTCTCTTGAGAATATTTTCAATCTTAAGCAAATTCTTAAGGAATTTAGTGATGCGTCCGGTCAGATGATTAACTACGCTAAGTCGAATATCTTTTTCTCGAAAAATTCGCATCCTAAGTTCAAACGGATGATTATTAGAGAACTTAAGGTTCATCAATCTTCGTCTGGGGATAAATACCTAGGTACTAAACTTTTCATTGATCGCAATAAGAAACAAGCTTTCAACTCTCTTGTCACCCAAATCAAGAATATACTTGCCAAATGGCAAACTCATCTCCTCTCGCAAGCTGGCCGCTCGGTAGTTATATCAACCATCGCAGCGGCTGTTCCCCGATACCAAATGCAGTGCTTCGCTCTTCCTAAAGGCATAAGCAACAACATTAAGTCTATACAACGGACTTTCTGGTGGGGAAAACCCAAAACTTTCCATACTATCAACTGGAACTCTATTTGCAAGCCTCGCAAATATGGTGGTCTCGGGCTTCGTCTTCCTCAACTCGACAATCAAGCTTTCCTTCACAAACTGAACTGGCGGATTATCAACAACCCGAAGGCTATTTGGGTCCAAGTGCTGAAAGGGAAGTATTTTCATAAATCCCAGAAACCTAAGCCCCCCAAGAATCATTATTCGTGGCCGTGGAAATCTATATCGAAATACTATGATCAAAGTGAGAGACTGATTTTTTGGAATATTAACAAAGGAGAACTTATCAATATTTGGACTGACTACTGGATACCTAACCATCCTCCACCTATCATCAATGATAGAGCTTGTAACTATGATCGGGTTTCTTAACTTATCACGAACGGTACGTGGAATTTAAATGAAATAAATATGTATTTTACTAATGAGATTTGCAGGGCGATACTCAGCATCAACCTAAATCCTAATGATGAAGATAAAGCTATCTGGACATTGACTAAATCAGGTAACTTTTCTCTTAAATCCATGTACAATTTTTTACGCACCAATACTATCTATAATACGCAGGACCAGATGGACTGGTTTTTCATATGGAATATGAATACTATTCCTAGGATCAAACTATTCCTATGGAAGTGCTGTACGAATTGCTTACCAGTAAAATCAAGGATCGGCAAATTCATCGGTAATAATTACTCCTGTGTGAACTGTAATGATGAGGAGACCATAGATCATGTTATGTTGCATTGCACGTTTGCGAAAGCAATTTGGTTTCATTATCAAGTTAGAACTGATCACATTAGTACCACTATTCAATGGATACACCAATGGAAATCCCTTGACGAAGAAACTATTAACCTGTATGCTAAAATTCTTTGGTTTCTGTGGAAAGCCAGATGTGAAAACTGCTTTACGACGATTAAACAGAATCCAATGCAAATGATAGAAAGGATAAACAACACCTCTACTACTCCTCTCAGAACTGAGAATTGCACTACCACGAAGGGTAAAAAACAAACGGTTATACAAACATGGAGACCTCCATCGACACCTTATATTAAAATCAATGTAGATGCCTCTTTTGTTAATTTACATGAACAGGCAGGAATCGGTTACATTATGCGAGATGCAGAAGCCAACTTTATTCTGGCGGTAGCAGATAGTGTACGAGGGCAAAATGCTGAAGAATGTGAAAGTTTAGCGGTATTATATGGTCTACTAAGTGCGAGGCAAATGCAACTATCTTATGTGCATGTAGAAAGTGATAATAAAGCAATAATCCAAGCTCTCAATGGCGAGGAAGGATGTATTCAATGGCAATCTCAAAGTATCATCCGACAGATCAAAGACATCAAGGAAAACTTTCCAGGAATTATATTCTCTCATGTGTCTAGGAATAGTAATAATTATGCAGATGCGTTAGCCAAATGGGGGCGTGCTCACGGGTGTAAGAAACTTTGGAATGATGTCGTCTCTTTTGTTTCGGATTTCTAGTAGGTGTGTAATAGAGCTTGGTTTTAATGGTATTTTCCTTCATCAAAAAAAAAAGACCATTGAATGATATGATTTGAGTACATATGATCATGTAAATCAATATTTTTTTTTTTTTGACAAAAAATGTAAATCAATCTGTTGACCACCATGTGACTATGATCTTTATATAATTTTGTGACACACAGGATTAGTTTGCCTACATTTTTACTTTTTGTAAAAAAAACTCCGCCTGCCAGTCCGAGTCAAAAGAGGCCCGACCCGACCTGTGTCTCAATAGGTTGGGCTCGGGCTGGGCCAATGATACTTGTTAACGGCCCGCTCCAGTCGTGTGTAGGTGGCTGGCCCGATCTACGGGCCATCATGGGCCTACTCTAGAGGGATCATGTTAGCCCAGCCCGGCCCATTTGGCACTACTAGTTGGAATTGTTAAGTATTGAAGATCATCAATCTTCCCATCTTGGACTACTCCATTTTAGTCTGTCCAGTAATATCTGCGCCCATTAGGAGTCCAAGTTTGAAGGATTCCATTGAAAGTTGAAACCCGTTTCTAATCTACAAATAATAACTAATTAAAAACAAAGTTCTGCTCATTGAAGAATTGAACTGAAATGATCAAACTGCACACAATACAATTAAAGCTTTACAACTTGATTACTTTACAGAGTAATGAGACATGTAAACTATGTACAAATGCTTTAATTTCTTTACCGAATACAAATTTAAATCAACATCAAATCAAATCCACCTGACAAAAAGAAGAAAATTCCTGTACTATATATAAATGAAATATTTTCCAACAAGTATTTTGATCAGAAACCTTTCCAGTTATTAAGAACTTCATTAACAATTTCAGCTATAAGATCTCGATCTTTACTTCGAAGAAATTCATTAAATTCATCTCGAATGTCGAAAATCTTACCAAACTTAACAAGGTACTTCATACAGCTACTCTTCAAGACGGCCAATTCATATAAATTTGCAATCTGTAGTCTCTCAAGTACATTTTCGGTGTTAAGATCTTGTACAAGGCTATCATGGCATGATTGTTTGAGATCGGGAATATCGTATTTATCAGCAGCATGTAGAAGTGTAACTCTGTTACTAAGAAATTCATCATCTTCGATTCTTCCATAAATGTAGTTCAAGAAAGCTTGACAAGCTTCTAAGGACATATCAGATATGTCGATAGTAGAAAATTCCATCTCTTTTAAATGATGTGAGAACATACTACGGAAGACGGATGATCGTGCAGCAAGAACGGCACGATGAGCACCAATTTTTCCATCTGAAGTGTTGATTGTGATATCGGTGTGAAGGCCTTCGGTTAACATTTTCTCGAGTATCGTAAGAGCTTTTGTGTCGGACTGTCTCTTGTTGAACCCCTCAGCCCAAATGGAGCAAAGTTCACCTCCCTGTTAAGAGCCATGGTTTAACTTTTTTAACGGCTTGGTGAGATCTCTTCTGAGGACAGGCCATTATTACAAATAGTCCGATCCTTAACATAAGTTGAACTCATAATTTCGTGACAGTAATCTACTTTTCACTAGGAAACCTCTAATGAGGAATCACGACCATAATGAATGTTGGTCTCTTATTGTGAGCTCCCCTGCTCTTTGTTAGAGTTATAGTTTTATCAATGAAACTGATAGAAGTTCAAGAAAAGATACGAGTTTCTAGCTTTTATTTCATCCGTAAACAACACTTTAGAGGTAGATCACTGTCAGGGAAGGATCTCGTAGGCTAACCCGGGTTGTAGGTGATCCAGCCTACTCGTGTTCCTTTTTGGGGTTTGAATTCAATGTACTAATTAACCCGGGTGAATCCATCCATTCAAAGGCACATTCTTAGCCTAATTTTATATCCTTTCCGGTGGCGTTTTGAGCTTTCAAACACCTAAAACACTTTCTAAGCATAAAACCGGGCTACCATGACGTTCGTAAACCTTTCTCGCTACTTAACAAATCAATATGGTCTCTCACCCTTGTTTTTATCCCTCTAAAAGTACGAACAAGTAAAAATAATTCATTTAGCAGTAAATGGGCGCGCTAATGATATCTGCATATTCTTTCTTTCTTATACGATGATTGGATCCAAGTTGATTAGGTACTTACTCCTTGGACATTCAACTCAAATACTTTCAATCTATGTGTTTAGAAATAAGACGCAGAATGACAAAGATCTAATGATATAACTCGCCACATAATAAAGAACTCCAAACTAACATAACAAGAAATAAAAAAAAAACCGAAGGGAACCGAAAATGATCAGAAAGAGAAGACAAAGAAACATACACTGGAACTAGTCGTTTTCAGATCGATGAACTCCACTTCAACAATAAATTTCCCAATAATGGAAGTATCAATCGTCCAAATAAAATCGTCGTTCTTCTTCAGTAGTTTATCAGTTACTTCTGTACTTGCAAAAATTGATTCGAGCTAAATAAGTCCAATATCAAACACAAAATTTCTTCACATATGTGACAAAAATTTAAGATCTAAGACCTAAATTAGATCATGTATATGCTAGACCCACCACAAAGGATCATTTTCTTGACAAAAAGAGGATTAGAAATTTTGATTACCCAAATTTCTTGATTAATTTCCTAAATTTAGTTAATGATCTGTTAGGTGGATGAGATCATTTCTTCATCATGGAAAGAGATTTGAAGTTACCTGGATGAACTAAAACTGTTCGATCTCCAACTGAACAAATGAGTCGAATAACGAAAGAAGCAATTGGAGGATGATCTCTAGTTATATTTGATATCTCTGGATGTAATTTAATCGATAAAACTCGATTCTTCTCCACTGATATATGCCTTCAAAGATTAAAAAAAAAAAAGAAAACCCAAATCATAAAATGAAATTTTGAATCAAAACCCATAAAGGAATCAGAATCAAAATCAAAATTCAAATTAAAAAAATTTCTCACCAATTCCAGTTTCCAATCTTGAAAGGATCAGATTTAGCATAAGCATAAGAAGCAGTATTATCAATCTTCCATTGAGCAAGACGAGACATAGTTAAAACTTTGTATGAAGAATCAGTCATTCTATTATTAGTAAGAGATAGAGCGATTGTAATGTCATGGATACAATCTAAAATACCCTCGAAGAATTCTCCTGATTTCCCCAGGTTTACTTCTGTTGTTGGAGATTCCACTCTTCTTCTTCTTTTTCATAAACATGGAAGTTTAAGAACACAAGTAAACGAAGAACAAAGTCACTTATTAATCTTCTTTACTTCAATTGATTGGTTTAAAGATTCTTCAGTTTTGATCCTTTTAAGGGTTTTTGTTACGCAATTGTTTTGTTCTCACTTTTACGCCATTAAAGGTTTTCAAGGGAGGTTTTGCAGAGAGAGATTTTTAGAAAGAGAGAGAGAGAGAGGTGTATAGTTTGGTACTTTTCGTTGGATTACACTTCACTTCAAGAGGGGGAAATCTTGCTGATTCTGTACTCACCGGAGTTACATTAATTTAAATGAAGAATAAAGAGAAAGATAACTGCTATTGGGAGATCCATGAAGGATTGAAGGTCTCAAGTGCCTACCGGGAGTACAAAAAATAATTTTTGGGTTCCTAATCCAAAAATCTACACCTAAACACACATTTAGTCCGCCCTAATATTAATATAAGATTTTAAGTCCAAATAATAATTATATTTTGGGCCTAAAACCTGTGGACCCTAAAAAAAATCTCTAAAATGAGGGTAATATTTTACTTATTAAGCAAAAAAAAAAATACAAGTTACTTTAAGGTTGATGTTTTATGGAAACAAAAATAGTTTCTGGAGAAAAAAGTGGAAACGTAAAAACATATAAACCAAACACACCATTAAGGTTGCTGGCAGAAAGTCGCCGACCGGAGTTGTCCGACGACTAGCGGCGACTTCTTGTCTCTTCTCTCTCTTTCTTATGTCTCTCTTCACTCTCCGTCCCTTCTCTCTCTCTCTTAACTCTTTCTTTCTTCTCGCTTTCTCTAACTTCGGCGAAGGGGAGGAACCCCTTCGCCGGATTTTCGGTTTCCAGACGAAACTAATCTGGTTTTGTCTAGAACCAGACGAGATCTGTCTCGTCTAGAACCAGACGGGACCAGATCTCGTCTAGAACCAGATGAGACCAGATCTCGTATCGAACCAGATGAGACCAGATGTTATCTGGTCTGGTTTCCAGACGAAACCAATCCTAGATGAGACAAGATCTCGTGTTGTCAGATATGGTGAAAGTGTCGTCGATATTTATGGTGTAGGTGTTGGGTTTTACTCCTTTGTACTAATGTCAATGGCGGAAATAGAGAGGTTTTCAGAGATATAAAGAGTTATGATTTAAGGAGATATTAGGGATTAAGATCTAAGGGCTACGATTTCATAACCTAAAACACAATTAATATTTAAAAAGTTGTGGAGTAATAAATTATCAATGGTTATATAGATGGTCATTAGTATAAAATTAATTTGTCACTAACTTTATGATAGCGGTTATAATTTGCGATAAAATTTAAAGGTTGAGATTTAACTATGGAAATTGGACGGTCAAAATTTATCGTGGGTTTGTATAATAGATTTAGTGAGTGGGTGAACGAATTATGATATTTCTAGGTAGGTAAGAAATCTAACGGTCAAAATTTAACAACAAAGGGAACGAACGGCTGGATTTATCTTTTGGTTTGTCCCAGTCAGCAAAAAACATTGTGTTTTATATAGGTTATTTCCCAAATTGCCCTCAACTTTGTGACCAGCTTCCTGCCTGACCCCCTACTTTAGCCAAATTACCCATGTGACCCCCTTTTTCAGTTACCGTTAACCTGTCATCATTTCGCTCTCTTCCATCTCATTACTTTTCTCTGCCACCTCACATTATCGCCACCTCATCGTCTTCTCCAACAAATGTTGGGTTTAAAGATCGTCGCCCGGAAAATTGGCCGGCCGGCGACTTTTGTCGGAGAAGACGATGAGGTGGCGATAATGTGAGGTGGCAGAGAAAAGTAATGAGATGGAAGAGAGAGAAATGATGACTGGTTAACGGTAACTAGATTTTCTTAATTGATAGTTTTTCTTAGTTGATTTAGTATTAGTTTTTTTTTTAATTTTGTTAACATTAGTAATGTATGATTTAGTACATAAATTTTGTTGATTCAGTATTAGTTTTTCTTAATTTTGATAATGTTTAATTAGTATTTTTGTGTATTCTCCATAAGTTCAATGAAATGTTTAATTGTAAATACACTTGGTGATAAATTATAAATCTTTATTTACTTATATCCCTTTCTCTATCAATCTATGTTATTTTAGTTTTCTATGTTAATCTTTCGCAAGTGAATAAATCATTTTGTTTTGAAGGTCTGTCTGTATGATTAATACATAAAATTCAGTAGATATAACTTTTTTTTATTGATATTGTGTACTCTCTATAAGTTTACTGAAATGTTTAATTGTGAATATAATCTGTGATAAATGATCTCTTTCTCTCTTTGTACATGGATCTCTTTCTCTGTCAATCTATTATATTTTTTTTTCTATGTTAATCTTTCGCAAGTGAAAAAATCATTTATTTGAAGTCTTTTTTTCAATCTTTATGTATCATTTCTCCTAGATTTGAAGAGCATATCTTTTGAGAGTTAATTGTTATTCTTTCCCGATTTTACGATTTGAATTTACTATTTTACTTTTCAATTTTTTTTAGATGAGTAAGTAGTTGGTAGTGTTATGATATTTTAACTAGACTTTACAAATTATGTAAACCAGAAGGTATCCATCTATCTTTATAGTAATTCTTTAATGGGATTTTCTTTGTTATAAATTTTTTCTTGATTTTCTTCTTTAAATTTCATTAAAATATAACTTTTCATCGATTCTTTGAACAATTCGAATTACCTCTTGTAAAAGTAAAAAATAATTCTTACCTCCGCTAGATGACTTGTAAACTTCTGTGAAATTTTTGTCCTGTTTTTAACACCAATTAATCGATTTTAGACACTTTTGGTTTAAGAACTATTAACTTATATTAAATCTTTTGTTCCAAATTTTCGCGTTCGTTAATGTTCTTTTTGTTTCTTATTGTTTGTTAGTGTAATATACTTCGTTTTCGTGTTCACCAGCCCAAAAGTATTAACTTTTTGTCATTTATCAAACACAAACGTCTGTGCCATAGGGGCACGGGTTATAACTAGTATATATATATATATATATATATATATATATATATATATATGTATCTTGTATTTATCTTTTTATATGATATATGTGTTGTGTGTGTATATATATGTATATATATATATATATATATAGACATTATGTGTACAAGTACCTGTAACCATGTTTACATGGTACTCTCCATAACATCTTGAAGTAAATAGTCGGTCACGGACTGTTCTTCCTCCTCGATAATGTCTCGTGTAGTATTTCGTATTCTCTCTAACAAGTTTTTGGTTACATTAACCCGTAAGTGTCGGAGAAGCTCAAATGTGATCTTTTCCCTTACATGTAATGACAATTTTACTCTAATCACCTACAGAGGAACACAAGAAAAATTTTCTGATCGAATACTATATTCGGTTTACGAATCCAAATGAAATCATAAAAAAATGGTACTAAACTTTAACATATTTCTACTCTAATTACAAAAATATTGCTATTTGTGACTTAATTGACTAGAAATTTTACTTGTAACTTACCTTTGTATATAATTAATAAATATTTATTAAAGTATTTGTTAAAGTATTTATTACAAATATTTATCTTGTATATTTTTAGAAGCCTGTCTTCTTCTGTTTTACGTAATTGGACGAAAGTTTCTATTAGTTTTTATTTACTTTTAAATTATTGCATAATAATATATTTCTAATATTATTTTGTAAGTATTAATTAAAATATTTATTAAATAGTTTGTTATTTATCTTTAATTGGTAATAATGATAAGTAGTCACAACTCAAGAAAGAGAAAATAAGTTTTTCTAAAGATAGTTACTGTTTATAAGTTGCAACCCTATTTCAATTCTACATTGAATCTCTAATTGTTTTACCACTTGCCTTCAGTCATGTGACATTCCGTCTACGTTAATTCCAAAAAGTCCTGTTACTATTGAGAGAATAAGACCACAACTACCAAAAATTGCTAGATTGTGAGTGACCCGAAGACTTCAATCCTATAAGAGTTATAATTGATTTATAAGGGTTTCTAACAAACAAAAGTAATTTAGTAGTATACACCCGTACAATTTAAATGAGTAACTTGTATTTTTTTTTATATGATATGAGTTGTGTATATACACACACATATATATATATATATATATATACACACACGAGTAACTTGTATTTATCTTCTTTATATGATATATATGTTGTGTGTGTGTATATATATATATATATATATATATATATATATATATATATATATACATAAGTAATTTGTTTTTACGTTCTTTATATGATATATGTGTTGTGTGTGTGTATATATATATATATATATATATATATATATATATATATATAAAAGTATAAAAGTAACTTGTATTTATATTCTTTATATAATATATGTGTTGTGTATATATATATAAATAAATATATACATTATGTTACAAGTACCTGTAACCATGTTCACATGGTATTCTGTATAACATCTTAAATGGTAAATAGTCGGCTGCGGAACATATTTCTACTCTAATTACAAAAGTATTGCTATTTGTGACTTTGATTGACTAGAAATTTTATTTGTAACTTACTTTTGTATATAATTAGTAAATATGTTTTAAAGCATTTGTTAAAGTATTTATTACAAATATTTATCTTCTATAGTTTTAGAAGATTATCTTCTTCTGTTTTACTTAATTGGGCGAAAGTTTCTGTTAATTTTTTTTTACTTTTAAGTTATTAGAAAATATTGTTAATATATTTCTAATCGTATTCTTTATGTATTAATTAAAATATTTTTTAAATAGTTTGTTATTTATCTTTAATCGGTAATAATGATAAATAGTCACACTTATATTCAATAAAATCTAATAAATAAACATAAATTGTAACACAAAAGAATCATTAAATATATTAGAGGCCAAATGTAGCTCCTGAAAGGTTAAAACAAAATTAACTATATAACAAGATTTAAATAAAAATATTTTAATGTATTATATATAATCTATAATCTATATAACAAAACAGAACAGGTTAGTGCTGACTAGGACAAAATAAATGCTTCTAAGCTGAGTTGGATGCTGAGTTGGATAGCCACATAGATAAATAATACTCATTCCCTCTTTTAATCTTGACCTTACAAACAAACCTCACCTATAATCGAAACCCTCGACTCAGTGGTTGAATCTAATCAACGACTTGATTCAAGGTCGATTGTTATCCCTCATTTAAGCTCGATCATTCCTCTTTCATCTGCACTTTCATCTGCGTCTTCATCGCCCTCATTCACTCATCGTCATTATTACAAGGACTATCCCAAATTTAATATAATTGATTCCATTTGTTATTTCCTTTATGTTTCGTCTTCATATTACAATGTTTCGGCCATGTAAGAGGTGATTAAATCAAATATGTAATCAAATCAAATTATGTTTTTATATATTTTTATTGTTTTTCATGTTACGCATTGATTTATTGATGCAAAAGTTACAAGAGTGGATATGTTTGACATGTTTTTGTGAAGAACACATACTACTTCCTGCTCATGTCAAAAAATTTGTTCTCAAAGGTTCTGAACTCTTCGAAGAGACTTTTTCATGTAAGTAAAAGTTAAATTCCTACCAATTTTGTTTGTTTTGGTATTGTTCGTGTTTTTTTTTGTACTGAAAAATCGTGCGAATAGCTTTGAAAATTATCGAAGTAGATTAAAAAAAAGACTAAACTATATTATTCGAAATGATTTTTAAATCTTATATTTGGTAATAATACATTTTCAACTTGATTCCTAAGGTGGAAAAACATTGATTTTTGGTCGTTCGATCTTGCAGGTGTTTTGTTACTTCGATGGAGAGAGCAATTCATCTTTCCGAGTTCTACAACTTTATTTGAATTTATCTATATTATGAAAAACAAAAATTGCAGAGCATCAAAATTCTCTCAAAGTCAAAACGATAATTTATGTTAGTGAAAAATGGTGATTTCAAGACATGTTATACGTTAGTGTTATATCTTCATTGTTAATGAAGAGCGTTAAATTTGTGATGTATTATTTATTCTTTATGTTAATTTACAGTCACATTCATATCCGAGATTCATTGTGTCGAAACCACGGGCTATGGCCTATTAACATTACTTTCAAACGCGCTAAGTGCTCAATGAACAAGTCAGTGCCATCTATTTTAATTTTTGGGTTTTGGAACAAACATAAGGATAAATCTAGCCTTCCGTTTTGAGTTCAATTGTTTAGGCTAAATCTCGTCAATTAAATCGTAATTAATTACAATCTTTAAGGTTGGGTCAGTTTTAATCTTGGTCATTAAATTACATCATAAGTAAGAGCAACTCCAACCCCAGTCTGTCTTAGGCCGAAAAAACCTCTTTTTCATCCAAAATTTTTGGCCTCAGCTCAGCCTCAAAAATTCAGCTCCAACCCCAATCTCTCTTGAGGCCGAAAATTTGTTTACGTGGGAAATGCTTGTGTGACGTTTTTGTTGGTGTGCGAGAAACGTGTGTGGTTTTGTGTATATACAAAATACGTGTTTAAACTATTTCGAAATAATATTTTTTTTCCAAAGTTGAAAAATAATTCGGGGACCGACACTTTCGTTAAATGTATTTTAATTATTAATGTGAAAGTTTTTTTTAGAGTTGAAAAAAAATTAAAACTAATTACATTAAAAAAACGAAAAATTAGGAGAAGATCTTGGCCGTTGGATTTTTTCCAACGGTCATGTTGGGGACCTTCAGTCGCCCCTGATGTTAGGGGCGACTGAAGCATCGGTTGGGGCCTCCGCCCCAGCCGACTGGGGTTGGAGGCCCTGGCTGAGACCAGAAATTTGAATTTTTGGCCTCAGCCAGACCTGGGTTGGAGTTGCTCTAATAACTCAATTGCAATCCTCCGCACAGATCTCCAAATCCTTTATTCTTCCTCTTTATCTCTTTAAAAATTCTTCATGGATATTGAGGTATTCATCATTTTCCTCTTATTCTCTTTACTCATGTCTATATCTTTTTTTTTTTTTTGTCCATATCTAATTCATGACAAATGTAGGGTTCCAACATGGTGAATTTTGGACTTTAGTATTTTTACGATGAAATTGGTGGAGAACTCTTGAGTATTCTTTAAGCACGATTGATGCCAAACTAATTTTTGGTTTTGGATATTAGGAGTTGCACCGGTTGAAGAGAACACATATGGCTAAGTAATACAGAACTTCAAGCTGTTAGTTATACTCTAAAGATTTTGAAGGTCCTCTCCAATTCAATTTCTATGTTTGTCGTATGTTTTTTTTTTGTATTTTGTGAACTATCTATCCTGATTGAATAAAGAGATTGCGGTGCTAATTGCTATTAATGTGTGCTTCTATTGGGGCATCCTTGCTAGCTTATATTTGTACGAAAAGAAAATTAAATTATTCACATACTTGGCACGATGAAGGCGCCTCTAACATTATATAATTTCTGTTTATAGGGATTTCTTCATATTTGGATTTGATGTTTATCGTGCCGTAGGCACGAGTCATGCCTAGTAATATACATATTTAATATTTATCATTTACTTGAAATCATTATTAATGTTTTATTGGTAAGATTCTTAGAGTTTACTATTGCATCTACATCATTTCTATGTACTTTATATTGTTTAGGTAAAGTTTATTTTAACAGTGACGGGTCTAGGATAATTGACATGGCTTTTTCTGGCTATGCTAGTCTATATAATAAAACAGAAGGGAAAACGATGACTGGGACAAACATCCTTTTTTAATAAAGGATATTGTCTAGAAACCCTTCTCAAAATTTAAAATACAGTCCTTCGTAGAAATAAAGTTATCTATTTAAGAAACAATAATCTTTTCCTTCTCAGAAATAAAATAACTAATTTAAGAAAAAAAGAAACAAAGAAATTAAAATCTCTCTCTCTCAATAAAATAATAATTAATTCAAGAGAAAATGAACAAAAAAAATAATACAAAAAATAATAACTAATAATAATCTCTCTCTCTCAATAAAATATAAAAATAAATTTCGTAACATTTGATTGATACAAGTGTCCGTGCCTTAGGGCACGGGATATACCCTAGTTAATTTAAATGGAGAATAAAGAGAAAGATAGCTGCTATTGGGAGATCCATGAAGGATTGAAGGTCTCAAGGGTGCTTTTATAGGGACACCTTTTTCTTTTTAGTAAATAGAGATATTTTTGTTAAGGAAAGTGCCTACCGGGAGTAAAAAAAAATCTTCCAAGAAAATATAAACCAAACACACCCTTAAGGTTGCTGGCAGAAAGTCACCGACCGGAGTTGTCCGACGACTTCTTGTCTCTTCTCTCTCTCTCTCTCTCTCTCTCTCTCTCTCTTCACTCTCCATCCCTTTTCATCTCTTCTCATCTCTTCACTCTCTTTTTCTTCTCGCTCTCTCTAACTCCGGCGAAGGAGAGGAACCCTTTCGTCGGATTTCTGGTTTCCAAACGAAACTGATATGGTTTCCCTGGAGACGAAATCCGGTTTCATATGGTTCCAGATGAGACCAGATCTCATCTGGTCTGGTTTCCAGAGGAAACCAATCCCAAATGAGACAAGATCTTGTTTGGTCATCTAGAAAACCAGACGAAACTAGATCGGTTTCGTCTGGAAACTAAGGTTCCGGCAAAGGGGCTCCTCCCCTTAGCCGAAGATATAGAGAGAGAAGAGAGGAAGAAATGTACCGGAGATGGTGAAAGTGTCGCCGAAGTTTATGGTCTAGGTTGTCGGAGTTCATGGTGGAAGTGGGAGAGGAAGATGAAAATATTAGGTGTTTGGAGGAAGCAAAAACTTTTTGTTTCCACCCAAAACTTTGTACCTCAGAAAATTTCTTTATTTCACCAAATCACCCACCTTTTAAAATCACTGCGAGTGTCAAAACTAATTAGCAATTAGGTCATTTTGAATTTTTTATCAAGTGTTAAATAATATCACTAATTAGGAACCTCTTAAAATAAAATCACTAATTAGCAATTAGGTCATTTTCAATTTTTTCGCTCTTAAAATACCCTTGCCTATAAAACTCACTCTCCCTCTCAAGAAATCAAGAAATTTTAGGGATCTTCTTCAACTATTTTCAATTCTTTTTTTTTTCAATGATTCTTCTTCTTTTCGATTCATCTTCTTTGGTTCTTCTTATCCTTTTCTTTTTCTTCTCTGATTCTTCTTCTTCTCTGATTCTTCTTTAATTCTTCTGTAGTTCTTCCTCTTTTTTGTCCTCTTCGATTCTTTTTCTTCTCTAATTCTACTTCTTCGGTTTTTCTTCTTCTTCTTCTTCGATTTTTCTTCTTCTTCGGTTCTTATGCACAGGTCGGGAACTACAATGGTTTGAAATGTTTTCAAAGAACGAATCCTCAATTTTGATTTTGCCTTAGCTTATTGTGAAGTCGTTTATAATTTCTTTGTAGTTGGTGATGATATAATGGAGCTATTTCTCTATAATTTTTAGTGATCTGGGTGGTGGTCCATCTAATTGCATACCATTTGGTCAGTTAAGAACAAATTTGTCTAATTCAAAGAAGAAGAAACTTCGGTTTTTTTCTTTTGGATCTGCAAATTAAATAGACCTACAATCTGAGCACTCTGCAGACTGAGTTTGCTCTCTGCAAACCGAGTTTGTGTGGTAAGCGACTTAGTTTGCTTCCTGCAAATGGAGTTTGCAAGATCAGAAATCATATTTGCACTTTGCAAATGGAGTTTGCAAGATCAGCGAACTGGGTTTGCACTTTGCGAACAGAGTTTGCATGATCTGCAGATAGAGTTCTCATTCTGCAAGCAAAGATTGCATTTTGAAAACTGATTTTTGAAGATGTGCAAATAAGTTTGCACTCTGCAAATAGAGTTTGCGAGATTCGCAAATCCAGTGCAAAAAGTAAAAAAAAGAAAACGCCATTTGTTTCTAGATTTTTGTTAGAAAAAAAGTGTTAAGAATGGATCTTGTTCGAAAGTTGATGAAAAATCCTTCTGAATATACATTTTATAGAAATCCGATTATAATGAAAAAGTTATGTGTATCAAAAGTTTCAAGAAAAATATTAAGGAATTAGTTACATAAAAGGTAACTACCAATCAATTACCAGTGTTTAATCTAGTAAGTCGAAGTACTATGTTCTCCTACTAGGAGCAGGTTAAATGAAAGGGTTAGCTCTGCCCGATAATTGATTGGTGAAGGGTAGACAAATACATGCTGTGATGCAGAATGCAGCGGAATTGAAAGAAGACGATGATAACAACTAAACAACGATAAAGTAATAATCAAATAACTCTAAATACTCAAACTTTATTAAACTTCAATGGGGTTTTTCTTCAACTCGAATCATCAAGAAAGACTGGACCTCCTTTTATAGGATATTAGACTTTCCTAGATAGACTCAAACTGGACTTTCCTAAATAATGGAAATACTGAAATAATGCAACTTCCTAAACCTAGATTCAATACGAATCATACTAAAACTGGGACTTTCCTAAAACTAACGTCATGACCTATTGGCCTACGTGGCCGATAGGCTCACGGTTAACCTGTCCAGCCCGGGTGCCCCTGCATCAGCTTCCCCTTCTCCCACGAGGTTCGTCCCGAACCGTTTCGATGAAGAAAACAATATGATCCACCCGTATACGCTGAATTCCGCCATGGCGATCCGTAATTCCCACTTTGAACGAATTTTACATTGAATCTGAAAGATAACAATTTGCCAGAAATGACCAACTTCGATCTCAATTTCATATGCCACCGATTCTCGCAATATTAACTTCAGGGAATCAAGAACAATCATATCACCATCTTCCCACGGTAGACTTAACCACTTAATAATTTTCAAGAAATTGATAAGTAATACGAGCAAATTTGAAGTAATAGTAATTGTAGCTAATTTCCAAGATTCCTCGTTAAGAGCCAAAGTACAAGCATAGCCAACTCCCAAGAAGTTATCGATATTGAAACACCTAGCGTCGATATGACACTAAAAAACGACCTTCCCACGCTCATCTTCATTAAGTTTATACACCCTAATTTGGTAATTACGTGGAAATATAGTTACTCTCGAAACCAACAAGATTCTCGCCTTTCTTCTTTCAATAATAATTGGAATACTCGTAACGACGTTTTGACCGCCATACGAAAAATGAAAGTGTAGCGAAAGAAAAACAAACGAATCACCAGGTTCCCAAGTAAAAGTATGAAAATTTTCAGAACTTGCAACAATCCGAGTATTGTTATGAGTATCCGCTTGTAATATTGTAAAGTACTCAACTAAGTCTTCTATAATATCAAAGAGGACGTCGGCAGTGAGATCCTCACGAGAGGAGTCAGTAAAAAGTGCAAACCACCGTAAAATTTCTCGAAGAATCATACTTTCTGATATATTTTGCATGGCCTCACCTTTCATCTTGTTCTGAGTAGCTGCTTTATGTTGAATTTGATGTAGGTAAGAAAAGTATGCATGTCCTTGAGAATCATCACAAAGAGAAATTGGACTAACATAGTCACGATTAAACACACCATTAAGAAAAGCAGAATCAATTCCATGAGAAAACTCAGCAGAAACACTTTCATCAACGATCAATAACTTTTGTTCTTCGGATGTTAAGTTATCATCGTGATTGAAAGCAACTGGACTAGGGATTAATGAGGAGTTCTGGGGTTCACCAAAATCATCCATGTTTGGCTTGCGGGCGGGTGATGGTTCGGGTGTTTTTGGAAGGATTTCGTGAAAGTGAATTTCGGATTCGCGAGTTCGGTGAGAGGGATGGTTGTCAATGGGTCGTGGAAAGGGGACGGACTGCTCTCACTTTTGTGGGAGGGTTGGATGGGTTGTAGTAAACGGGTAAGACCTAAGAGGGTCCGGGTGTTCCAGTGTGTAATGGGGTGGAGTTTCGATGGGTCGATAGTAGGTAGGTTGGGTACCGTTTGGTTGAACCAGGGTGGCTATCGTGGGAGCTGGATACAGTTGAGTAGGTTGTTGGGTTTCGACCAAGGGAGTGTGTTGGAGCTGCTGATCGGTGAAGTAGTGGTGGGTTAACATGGGTCGAGAGATTGTGTTATATGTTGTCGTAGTGTCGACCGCTAGGGTGTTGGTGGGTTGGAATGTTGGGTTGGACAAGGGATTGTGGTATGCGGGTAAGTGGGTGCAAGTAAAGTTGTAAGGAGGCCATAAATAATCAAAATTACTAGTGGTGGGTTGATAAGATGCTGATGTTTCAATCTCGAAGGTTGGGATGGGAGCAAGAAACGGTTGGTCAAGTTGTGGTAGGATTTGTTGATTGGGTAGGAAGATTGTGGTGTTAGGTATGATTGTGGGGTGATAGCTGTTGGGAGGAATTGGAGTTTGGGCGGTGCTTATAGTTGGGATAGGATTTTTTGGTGTGTAAAAATCAGGAGTGCCTATAGAATCCGGATTATAACATTCATGACTAGGGTTTTCATCTTGGTGGGGTAGTGGACTAGGGTTTAGTGAAGGTGTAGGGTAATGGGTTTGTGTCAAACAATAAGGGTAATACGGTGGTGGTGGCGGATATGGTGGTGGATAATACGGTGGTGGTTGTGTCGGCACGGGATTTGTAAAAGAATGGTTTTGATTTGGTTGTTCTATAGAATAGTAGAAAGATGGAGGGGAAGGACGAAAATATGACTTACTTGGTTTGTCTCCGGGTCCCAATCATACGAACATGTCGAATTCTTCTTTGGATTATGATATTCTTCAATTTCGATTTTGTCTTCATAGTTACGTTTTGAATATTCCCATTCACATCCAAAATCATCCATATTCGACTCATCGAAGTTTTCTTCCTCATGGTATGGGAAGTTGTCTTTTTGTCGATCATTGAAATAAGTAACTTGGTAAGATAAATCATCTTCCTCGTAATTCGATCTTTCTTCAAAAAAACTTTCATCACTATAGGACGAAGAATCCATTGATATAAGAACTAACCTTCACGAAAATACTAAAAAAAAATTTCCAGAATTTTGATGGCTCTGAATACCACTTGATGCAGAACGCAGCAGAATTGAAAGAAGACGATGATAACAACTAAACAACGATAAAGTAATAATCAAATAGCTCTAAATACTCAAACTTTATTAAACTTCAATGGGGTTTTTCTTCAACTTGAATCATGAAGAAAGACTGGACCTCCTTTTATAGGATATTAGACTTTCCTAGATAGACTCAAACTGGACTTTCCTAAATAATGGAAATACTTAAATAATACAACTTCCTAAACCTAGATTCAATACAAATCATACTAAAACTGGGACTTTCCTAAAACTAACGTCATGACCTATTGGCCTACGTGGCCGATAGGCTCACGGTTAACCTGTCCAGCCCGGGTGCCCCTGCATCATGCTCTCAGGAAGGGATGCCACACATGAGGGGAGAAGGCGAATTTGTCATTCTATATAGGGGGGAGCTATTGTGAGCCTAGCGAGGAAGTACGGGTTTCAAGGTGTCGAGTTAGTTTCTGCAGACCTTCATTTCCATTCTGAAGCCCGAGACATAACTTTATTTAAAGTTGATTTAGATTGCGTCTTGGCTTGTGTCCAAGCTAGAGTAGGTCTCAAGGCGCCAAGGACTCATACTGACCTCCCATGTCAGAGCCTATGCAGCACGGTTCCTTTGGATCAACCTGTTTGATGGCTTTAGAGAAGGTCATCTCATTTGTATTGTAGTTGTTGACTTCTTGACTTGGTCAAAACTGCCTAATATTCGGCTCAACGTTTAATAATAATAATGATAGCAAATAATAGTGTAATTAATAATTATTATATCTTCATCATCATGATCCTTAATTACTGTATTACGTCTATTAATCAAAATGTCCAGCAATGTAGTATTTTGGAAGCCATTATGTCTAAAAGTTTTCTACTCCTAACTTTAAAAAGTTACTTCGCCACTATCCATGGATCTAAAATGTCTTTAAGTGTACGTGATTACTTGTCTCAAATGTATAACAACGTCATTGAAGATATTTAAAATATCTCAAATGGATAACAGAGACATTAATACACATTTGAAATATCCAAACGAATGACAAAGACATTTGTGAATATTTGAAATATTAAAAACAAATAATACATATATTAGGAGACTTTCAAATGTACCTAACCAATAACACAAACATACCCTAACTAATCATATTGGTTAACTTACGCAGTTATCATGTTTCTCACATCCTGATGATGTATCAATGCCTTATAATAACAAACGTAGAATGTAGTCCATTTCTTAAAAACAAAAACTAATAACACACATTGATAGACAATGGAATGTCCATTAATCTCTCCATACACTACCCTCCTTCCAACATCTTTTGGGTTGTAATATCTGTGTTTACTAAAAGAACACATATCTATATTGATATTTCCCTATACCACTAATAGATCTCCCAATACCAATTACCAAGAACAAACACGGTGGGGTTTAATGTGAACCCCAGTAATTAAAGAGGTAAAAGTGGATGGCTAGGATTAGTTTATGTGATTGAGTGTCAATGAAGGAGAGGACAAATAATCTGAGGAGTCAGTTATGAGTGATACGTCGTGCAAAATATAGATGACCTAACAACCAACATTGCTGGATAAGGAAAGATTACATATTTTTAGATGATTATAACGAACGTACGCCAGGTTTCTTAGTCTGCAACGTGTAATTTTAAAATCAATAGAAAAGGATTAGCCCTAATGAATCATTAGTGGTAGGAATTCCATGGGGCCATAGGGGTTCATTTTGTTTATTTTTATATTTCATAATATGTACGAGTCATTAACAATGAAGTCATGTAATTATTTTAAGCAATTAGGAAACTCCATTCAAAGCTAAGAAGGCCCATCGACAAAATTACAAGGCGTCTACCACTTTTTGGTATTACTGATTGAACACCTACTTTGCAATACGAGACACAAGATTTATTAAACTTGAACATATATGAAGTAATTTAGTTGAGTTTTAAGTTCTTTATTTCGGATGAAATTTAGACTCTTTATCAAGCGATTATAGTGCTTATTTAATTAATGAATCAAGACGTATCTTTTATTGTTGAATTCCAAAATAAAGCAAAATTGCAATGCATCAGTTTTGATCATATGATCTCCCTAATTTACAATAATGGATCTTATAGAGATCACTTTTTAAGGAATTTTTCTACTAGAAAATGACTTTTTGGATTGAAAAATTTATCATAATAACAAAAAAAAAATAAACCTAAATCTTTTAAAGTTCAAAATAATATTTATAATTATTTTTCAGGTCATTTACTTTTGTTATCATTCCTAAATATCCTTACCTAATAAAAATCTCTCTCTTGCTCTAAAAACACATAAATTTTTGGGTTTTTTTCTTTCTTCTTCTTCTTCTTCTTCTTCTTCTTCTTCTTCTTCTTCTTCTTTTTCTTCTTCTTCTTCTTCCGAATTCTTCATCTTCAAATTTTCTTCACGAGCTGAGAAATAATTTCAGGATTAGAACGACAATCATCACGAAGCCAGTAATAGTTATCAATTTTGACATCTCCATCTCGTGCTTCACCTTTTTAGCGATTATAGGTGTCATCATGGTTGCTGCTACTCATGGCATCTTACTGTTTAGTTCCAATCCTTTTGTTATATGAGCGATGTACCATTTCCACAATTCTTCGTCTTCGAATTTTCTTCACAAGATGAGAAATAATTTCAGGATTAGAAGGACAATCATCACGAAGCCAGTAATAGTTATCGATTTTGACATCTCCAAACACCTCCATCTCGTGCTTCACCTTTGTAGCCATTAGAGGTGTCATCATGGTTATTGCTACTCATGGCATCTTACTGTTTAGTTCCAATCATCATGTTATATGAACGATGTACCATTCTCACACCTTCGTGACACCACTTTGTTTTTCGTCTAACCAATACGAATATGTATAACTTGTAAATGAAAGAACAATGTCAGAAATTAGAACTTCGGCTACTATCACAATCTGTCAAGTTAGATTGTTCATGTAAATGGCTGAAATTGTTACTAGAAATTGGTGTTGGTCAGGTTCTTCTTCTTCTATTCTTCTATTTTTCTATTCTTCTTTTCCATGACGTCAAATCGACGAACAAATCCTACTTTCGAGAGAGTGAGTGAAATCTGTTGTATATAATGCACAGATCTGGAACTACAATCGATTGGAATGAAAAATAAGAATAGCAAACCCTAATTTTGACTTCTCCCCAACTTTTTATGAAGTTATATATGCATTTTTGGTAATTGGTGATTTTATTATGGATTTATTTCTTCGTAGTTTTAATCGATCTAGGTGTTTTTTCAATCTTATTGTATACCAATGATTGATGAAGAAATTTTTTTAGATTTGATTAAGAAACTTCAGTTTTTTTTTTATTCTCGATTTGCAACTTTTGCAAATCAAGTTTGTAAAAATTGTAAATCGAGTTTGGAAAAATTACAAATCGAGTTTGTAAAATCTGAACCCGACATTACATTCTGTAAAGCTTGCAAGTGCAGTTTGTAATTTACATTTCGCAAACCCTAGCAGTTTACATTTTGCAATCCTAGTTTATAATAATTGCAAACTAAGTTTACGGAAAAAGCGACGCTTTTCTATGTTTTTTTTTTCAAAAAATAGTATTGAAAGTGGAACTTGTTAGAAAGCTAATGAAAAAATCATTTCTAAATATATAAATATAAATTTTATAAAATCCGACATCTTAATAAAAAGTTATATAGATTTAAAGTTTAACACATAAAAGAATTAGTTACACAAAATGACAAAAAGGTATTTTAGTCTTTGTATGTTTTCTGTCTTGAATAATAATCATAAAATGTTTATGCTTTTCTACTCATTTTCAATATTATTTTGACAATTTTAGTTATTGTCCCTTTTTTTACCATCCAGGTTTAGATTTACCTCGCCAGGATTAAGGTAGTCTCCCGATTAGAAATTTTATGTTTTGTGCAGTCAAATCATATCTTCCTATCTTATAACGGCTCGATTTGGTTTGGAAAGTGTAATTCTAGTGGGTGAGTTTGTCCTAGTTAAATTTGCAAAAATATAGTGATGAATTCTTGAGCATGGATTCATGTTTTTCTTTGTTGAACTAGCTTTCATAGATTAAATGACAACGTTATTACAATATTTATTAACTAAAATACAAGGTACATTCTTCCAAATTTTGCTCGAGTTTTTCTTCCTTGCCCATTTAGCTAATCTGTCTGCACTGGAATTAAGTTCTCTTTTCGTATACTTGAATTTCACCACTTCGAATTCTTTTCTGCTTTCTCGAATTTTCCGGATGTGGATTAAAGATTGCCAGTGTACCGTGTGATGTTTATTGTGGAGATGTTTGATGAGATTGATATTGTCACTTTCTACGATTATATTCTTGAGTTGATTAGCTTTCGCCCATTTGAGGCCGAGTAAGATTGCCATCGCCTCTCCTTCTTCACTGTTTCTGGCTCTAGTGGATTTTACATTCGCTTCTATGAATTTCGATTCTGCATTGTGAACAATCAAGCTAATTCCCACATTGGATGTTATATTAGTAAACGAAGCATCGACATTCACCTTAATAAAATTCTAGGGCGGGGGTTGCCATTTCTCACTAGAATTATGTTTGATTTTCTCCTGTGTAATATTGATTTTTGGGAAGTTTTCGATCATTCTAATAAAATTCTTGAGCATGGATTCATGTGATAAAAAACATAAACTTAAAAGTAGAATATGTACAAGGAAAGAAGAGGGTAATTTTGAACTCAGGTGTCAAATTTCTACCTATTAAAGTTTGGTGCAACCTTTGATTGTACCACTAGTTTATGCATTTTGCGTAGAAAACCGGTCGGGTCTCATTAATTACTTCTACCCTTCTTAGAGCCTCTTCATCCATTCTTTTGCAACTAAATTGAGATCTAAAGAGTGTTATGTTGTTGTTTTTGCATTTCGCATATACTAGAAATCTTGAGTACACTTTTGAACTCGTTAATTGATACTTGTTGGTATCATTGAGATGACATTTAAAATGAGTTGAACATCTATTAATCATTTAACCATCTATGTGCTTGATTTTTCGAATGCAAACTATATTTATCATGATTATTGGGAAATATAAAGGTTGTGTCTAGTGAATAGCATTGTTGAAGAATCATACAACTTCGTTTAGCATTTGTCAAAAAATAAAAATAAAAGTTGTGTATAGTGAATAGTTTTGTTGAGCTATTATACCGTTTCGTTTAACATTTGTCTTATCAAATGTGAATGACTATTCGTATCAGATTCATTTACTATATTTATCACGACATTAAAAAAAATAAAGGTTGTGCCTGATGAATAGCTTTGATGTGTCAATGACATATCCTTTTTTTTAATATGGAGTACGATCTATGTTAGTCATTACGTGGCATTGATACATCATCAAGATGTGATAAGCACGATAACCGCCGAAGTTAAACTACTAATGAAAGAGGCTTAAAGTCTAACAACATACTTAAGATGTCTAAAGTCCGACATACTTATTATCAGTTATACCTTTAATAATCCAAATTCAATAATCATGGATTCTACCTTTTCTGGAAATCGAAAATGGAATCTCTAGAACTTTGGACTATATGACAACCCTATCAACTATTTAAGCAACCAAGTGTTGACAATGCGTCAATGGCATTAAAATTTTCATAACAGTCACTTTCGAAAAAAAAATACTCACTCCGTCCCATTTTGTTTGGGCCTTATTGATTTGAAGGGAGCCCCAAAATATTTGTTCACTTAATTCTATTGACATTTTCCAAACTACCCTTATTTTTAATAATTTCAATTGGTTTTACACTACTTCTAATGTAGTATTTATTCTAATATTCTAAAGTAACTATGGGTAATTTAAACAAATACACTTAGTTAACAAGCAATTAATGAAGCAATAAATGAAGTGGATTAGTATGTGGTGGTGTGATTTTTTTTTTCTTGACCGAGTTTGAACTATTGGAGAAACTTCTCTGTAACGCCCCAAGCCTTAGCAGTTGCCGATATTGTCCCCGCTTTAACCACCCAGGCCCAAGCCTACACGGGTACGTGGTTTTGTTCTTGGCGAAGGCACCACAAGCCCACCAAAAAGGCCTCGGTACTTACTAAGCTTGAGCTTACACATATAGCCCAGTCTCTGGACACTCTTGTGAGCAATGTGGGACTATTACAATCTCCCACCCTCAGCGAAGAGCCGTCCTCGGCTTTGATACCACTTTGTAACGCCCCAAGCCTTAGCAGTTGCCGATATTGTCCCCGCTTTAACCACTCAGGCCCAAGCCTACATGGGTACGGGGTTTTGTTCTTGGCGAAGGCACCACAAGCCCACCCAAAAGGCCTCGGTACTTACTAAGCTTGAGCTTACACATATAGCCCAGTCTTTGGACACTCTTGTGAGCAATGTGGGACTATTACATTCTCTCTCTCTAACTTCTAGAGAGAGAAAGTAGATCTAGATTGCTCTTCCTGGAAAATCAATTTTTGGAAGTAATTAAGAGTGGAAGGGTGCATCTCGTTGATGGTTTTGACTCATCTTTCTCAACAATCGTTTCATACTTCTTCAGTATCAAGTTTTTTCTGTTTCAAGTTTGGTTCCAGTGGACTTCTGTGCCTTGATCTTTTGTTTGGAGGAAATGGTTTGCTCAGCCTTCAAGAGGATTTCGACTAAGTTTGTTCTTGATATTGTCTATTCTGCTTACTATTCTGTCTAAGACATGATTTAGGCAACTTATCCAATATCCAGCGAGAAGTCATAGATCTGGTGAGGGATTGGATTTTGTAGGTTTTGAATATATACGGGGATGGGGTTTGACAACTGATTTCTCAATGATTGCAAACTTTTAGATATGAAGAACTTATAAGAAACAACCTACAATGGAGAAGATGGAGTATTTACTAGTTCTATATATTTAGTACAATAAAATTGACGGTTCTTCATTGGCGACGGCGACTTCTTGGTAATGGCGGTGGTGATTCACTCGGCTGTGGTACTTTTAGTTTTAGTTATATTTTTGTTGACCTTTAGGGTCTTTTCATCCTTGATCTTAAGGATCCTCTCATCTTTTGACCTTTCAGGTCATTTCATCGAGTCTGTGTCTAGTCAATTTCTCTCCCTTCATGAGGCACTTTACATTTAAGGTATGTAACTCTCATGTAGTTCTCAAGAAATAAGAATTATCATTCATGTAACATTGTGATTGTATCACACTTATGAATGAAAAATGATTTCGTTTGATCTTTTTAGAAAAAAAAAAAAAAATCAATAAATGAAAATCCTTAATAAATTAGATACAGTAAAAAGGCAAACAAGTTGGGATAGGAGTATGAGCTATGTGTGAGATGATTCGGCAAGCACCACCATGGCAATAATGTGTGGTACGGAATACAATCTCATTTGAATATCATGGAATGCACTGATTGGGTGGAGGAAGGGCCGGAATCTGGTAGCTTTCAAGAGGTTGTATTAATGGACAAGAAAGGTATCTTATGGCCCCCACAACATTAAAATTACAAAATACCCTAATTGGATCTCGACCTTGACCAGGATCTTCGGGCATTTCTTTCTTACAAGTAATCTCTACAAAATTTAAAATATCTACAATAATTACTAGTTTGAATGTGCTTTTTTAGGATCAAAATAAATACTGTAATTAAGTAGTGGTGATAGTCCTAGATAAACAATTATAAGTGATAGCTACTAAAAGATTGTTGTGGTTTTAAATAAATCACACTTTCTAAAATGAGAATGTGGTCTATGTACAAAATTAAGTTGTTATTTTTTTTTATCTTCTATACTCTTCTGTGTATAATTCTAAGTTTTTTTTATGAGAGAAACATTACATTAACGAAACCAAAAACATACAAAATACAAACAAAATAACTATAGTAAAGCAGAAATAAAAGAAGGTACAGTATTCTACACTTTCTAAAATCTCGCATTTAAAAAAAAATTAGGAGAAACAAGGATCCATCTAGAAGACTATGAATAGATCTCTCCTGCTCACACCTATATTAAAATTTATATTGATGCTTCTTATATTTCCCACCTTTGCTGTTATTCTAATGAAATCTAACACCAAATTTAAGTCTAAGAAGTGGATCCCTCCCACTACCCCTATAATACAATTGACACTCATGCTTCTTTTACCTCCGTTAATGATACTATTGGAATAAACGTAAAACGTTATATGTCATGATTACTGGACTTATATGATTGCATCAAAAACAACTTCTACTAGGGCTTGAAGTAGTGCGGAAAGCGAAGCCATTGCTCTCCCGATGGAATTTCAATGGACACCAGTGGCGGACCTTGAAATTTTTAGTTATGGGAGCACACTTTAGTTATAATAAATGGTGAAAAAGAAAATATCATGATCGATGGTTGGTTGCCAGATTACATTACCAACCTTTGTCGAGATTACGTAAATTATTGAGTTATAAGTAAATTGTCCAAAATTTATGTGGCGTTCAAATTATTAACCCTTATATGTTATGTGGACATTCTCAACGAAGTGCATGGGACTAACATGTGAATTATTTTAATAATAATCTCAATATATAAATAATTAGTCATGCTATTTAAATTACATAAAAAAAATTTATGTATAAAAAGATGAGAGTCTTTTTATCTAAAACAGAATTCTCGTAATGTATGTTACTTAAACAAGTTAAGGAGAGATAAGAGTTAGAGATAAAAGATGCATTAAGAAAGTCAAAAACAAAAATAGGACATAAAAATATATGGAGACAAAGAAATAACTCACAAGATGGAATGTTGATTAAAAAAGTATAAGCAGAAAAATTAAGGGCAAAAACTAAAGCGAAGTACTTAGAAAAATAAAATAAAGTAAAATTGACTGGTGTAGGGTTTCAAACCCCAGTCAAGCAAGTCTAGCATACCACCCTTCAACCATGTGGCCAAGCTCTAGTTTGTGTCAGATTCATGTGTTTGACTATATTTGACAACAATACATCATCACGAACACTTTAACTTTGTGCGCTCTAGATGAGAGTAGGCGTAACTCCGGGTTCGTAGGGGCACGTGCCCCCACGTGCCTCTATGTAGGACCGTCCCTGACGGACACTGCAAAACCATAAGTCATTCATATGTATTGAAAGTGACAATCAAAAACTCATTCGCCATCTCAAAAGCAAAAAATAGCTTGCTCAATGGCAATCCCATGCGCACATCCAGAATAATAAAGATTTACTTCTTCGATTTCATGGAATCACCTTTTCGCACATAAGTAGAGAACAAAACAAACCGACTGAACAAGTCATCCAAACGGGCAAGAACTCAAGTGGGAGAGAAAATTTGGTCTAATATTCCCGCATTGCATTTCTCATTTGTACTGTAATCCGACTTTAAGCTATTAATATAATGACTATGAATAGAGACATAGAGTAGGAAATTTAGTAGAGTTCTTTTCTCTAGTTTTGTAGGTTTGAAATGAATTAATCAAGTCCTACTCTTATATCTCATCAGAAAAAAAAAATCCTACTCTTATATCTAAGTTGGATGAATATTTATAAGATCTTGATTACAACACTAACTAGGGGTGGGAATCGGTCGGGCTCGGTCGGGCTCGGGCTACCAAGTGCCGGGCTCGGGCGGATCGGGCTCGGATAAGCTGAGCCCGAGGTAGTGAGCCGGGCGGATCGGGCCGGGCGAATCAAAGACTTGAAGTGCCCGTAGCCCGTCCGAGCCCGACTACCCGAACGGGTTTCAACGGGCTCGGGTCGGGCGGGCTCGGGTCGGGCGGGCTCGGGTCGGGCGGGCTCGGGTTTATTGAATTATTAAAAAAAATAAAATAAACAATAATTTAATAATAAAACAATAATTTAATAAAAAAACAATAATTAATTAAAATACCAACCATTATATATATATGATTATCAGATTATATCATAAACAAAATTACATAATCACCCATTTTATGGTTCTTGATTCTTGAACATGGCTACAATAAAAACTGATCTTGACCTAATCCATTATGGTTCTTGATTCTTGAACATGGCTACAATAGTTATTACATCAAATGGAGAAATAAAACAACATAAATAACGACTGCAAAAATTCTACAAGTATCCGCTAGTCTCTGCATTTTACTTCTTTTTGTAATATAAACGATACTTTTTCTAATTGCCCTAAAGTTGGTGTTTTTACTTGTTTGAATACTCTGACAAGTAGTTGGATACCTCTGAAGCAGTCTCGAAAGCACCTTCAACGCAGCGACCCAAGGCTACACCTGAAACGTAGTTGCCCCCTAAAAAAAGCCCATTAAGCTCGTCATCTTTTAGGGCGCGTTTTGCAGCCTCAATGATATCTAGATGACCAACTAAGAACTGGGGTATGGCTTGTTCTTACTCCAAGAACAAGCGGATCCTTTGAGTTTGGATTTATAAGCATCTTTCTAAGGTCTCGATCAACTTCCCCAACAAGTTCACCCTCCGTCTACAATCGTTTAAGTATATGAATAATCAGTGGAAGCAAGAAGTAAAGAAATGGCCTCTAGATACATGAATAACTAGAGGGTTCACTTGAGCATTGAAAATGGATTCAGGGTTTATGGTCTCTCTACCACCTTCCTTTGCTAAAACAAAATGAAGATGAGAGGAAGGCCTAAATCGGATGACCAAAATGTTTAACCCTAGAAATGTTCTTTAATGACCAAATGTTTAACCCTAGAGAGAGATGATGGTTTGAGGCTGAAAGAGAGAGAGAGAGGGGTGGAAAGAGAGAGAGAGAGAGCGCCGGAAACAGAGAGAGGGAGCGGCGGAAGAGAGAGAGATGATAAGGTTCGGTCAGTGAGAAGAGGCGTTAGGGTTACCTGGGAATTGAGGGGTATTTATAGGCTGGTGAGATTTAATCCAACGGCTGAGATATTATGTAATCTCAGCCGTTGGATTCATTAAAAACACGCGGATCATTCGGGCTGATCGACGGGCTACTCATCGGGCTCAACTAACGGGCAAACTATCGGGCTACACATACGGGCTTCTCATCGGGCCGGGCTTCGGACGGGCTTAACGGGCCGGGACTCGGAATTGAGAACCTGTCCGAGTCCCGACCCAATTAGCCCGATATATCGGGCCGGGTTAGCCCGGCTCGGGGCTGCTTCGGTCATCGGTCTCTCACGGTTCGGGCCGAACGGGCCGGATCGCGGGTTTCCGGACCGTTTTCCCAGCCCTAACACTAACTATTATTGTCCTGTCATATTAATTATTATGCGGCCCACAAGCATTTCATTTATTACAGTATGAGTTATTTCTCAAATGACTCACAACTTTGTGGCCAGCTTCCTGCCTAACTCCCTACTTTATCAAGAATTCTTGTATGAACTCCTTTTTCAGTTATCGTTAATTTTTCGTTACTCTCTCTTTTCCATCTCACCACTTCTCTCTGCTTCACGCCACATCATCATCTTTCCCCGCAGGGGTCGCCGATGGTCAAATTTCCGGCCGGCGACCTTCAAACATTAAAAAAATATTCTTCTCTCCCTCTCTAAAAAAAAAAAATTTCTTTCCTCTCTTTCTCTAGAACAGATCTAGAGAGAGAGGATTCATCACGCACAAAGATCTGTTCGTGATGAACAGAACCCGGGGAAGATGATGATGTGGCGTAGTCAATGATGTGTCAGAGAGGTGGTGAGATGGAAGAGAGAGAGTAACGAAAAGTTAACGGTAACTGAAAAAGGGGGCCATAGGGAAATTATTGATAAAGTAGGGGACTAGGCAGGAAGCTGGTCACAAAGTTGGGCCATTTGGGAAATAACCCTTACAGTATTCCATCTAGATTTAGTCCAAACTCAAGTGGTCCTAAAATGGTTGATATCGAGAAATTGATATATCTTATTGTGATCATGTATAGCTTTAGTCGAGACCTTATATAAGCACAGTCTGAAACTGATTTCTTAGATTATAAAATAAATTTTATCGTTCTTCATTATAATATCGGGCTAAAAGGTTTTTCTTCTTCTATCTCAAAACCCAAATGATAAGGCAATGTTTTGTTTCTTTTTTGATAAGGCAATGTTTTGTTTCTTTTTGTACAAAATCTCTTCTAAGCGTTTCTCTATAATTTCTTTATATCTTTTCTCCTCTCCTTAAGACCCTCACTTTGCAAATCTCATCCATTTTTAGGTCTACTTTTTTCTGCTTCCTTTTCTTCATTTGTTGTTAGGGGTGTTGTCTTTCTTGTTCTTGGCTTAAAAGGACCAAATCATAGCTATTTCCTTCTTTGGGGATTAGCCAATTGGGGAGTGGGTATAGAATTTTCATTCTTCCATTTGTTTAGTATTTTCCTCTTGCGAAGATTTTATAGGCGATCCCATAACTGCTATAGGCGTTTGTCTACAGTCAAATTTGGTGTGGATGTTCATATCAAAGAGGCGCCTTTAGAACAATGGGGACCTATACTAGTCCATAAGAAGTTTTATGGTCCAACAAAGATTTGTAAGTGCCCAACACATGCACAAAAGCTTACATCCCAGCCATATTGTCAGTTGGGAAGTTTCAAGGCCCCCAAAAAGTGTTATAGGTGCCTCTTTCCCTCCATGCTCTCTCTCTAAACTTTGCCTTGGGAGGCACCTTTAACACTTGTGGGGAGCGTTTTTAATACTTTCCTTGGACTTTTTTCTTGACATAGACTCAATAACTATTACAAGGCATTAGTTACATCATAAATAGATAACACAAAGACACATCGACATACATTTATGAATTAAATAAACACTATAAAAACTTGCTTTAAGATGTTCTAAGCCCTTAAGGGCCGTCTATCAATTCTTAACGGTCGTCTTACGGGGGCCTAAAATATATCTAATCTACTTCAATTTTATTTATCAAAATCAATAAATTATGGATTTTCACTTTCATGGGATGAAACCTGAGACCTCCGAGTTGCAGAGTACGCGTCCAACCACTGCACCGTGAGGTAGGTGAATTCACTACATGTATATAATATGGGTAAAAATCGGTTTTCCCCCGAATACTGGGGAAGTAAGAGATTGGGTTTTGTAGTGATAAAAATGATATGTTTTGGATATGGTTTGTTCTAATTTTCGTTTGAGTTCATTTTCTTCAGTTACTACAGGAATTCTAGTTATCCTGTGAAATCCTTAGTGTCTGTAGTTGTAGATGATGGTGACTCTTAATTCTTTTTGCTTGGATGCTCGGGTTTTGCTATTAGGTTTAGATTTCTCCCTATAAAATCATTTCAATGAAAGAGATTTACTTGTATTTTTAGGGAAACATGTTTTTAGAATAAACAACATGACATTGCCAGCTGAACAACAGCTAATTTGCTCCTTCTAAGCATTCGGATAAATACCATTACTAACGGTTCCTTCAGTTCCAGTTCAATGTCTCATTAAACCAAATGTAATTATGAAGCTATGTCTTGTTATTCCACTAAACATACTCTTATTTAAGAGGATAAAAAGTTTCAGCTTGGACATTCTTCACTACCATATTTAGCTTCGAAACCACAAATTTTAGATGATTAAGATAGTGATTGTCGTCATTAACTCACTCAAAATTTAGAATGTTGGTTATCTCTCTCGTAATGTCTAACTCATTTGAAGGTTGATTCAAATTTGCTTCAAGTAGATTTGTAAGTAGAGCTTTTGTAAGTAGAGCTTCATTTTCAGGAATGGGGATAGCTACATTTTTTCGATCAGATTAGGATTACGAGGTCCAAATAGTTATAAAGTATTTGATTTAATAAAGAAAAGTTGATTATTTTGTGGCTAGCTTACTTGATGTTTAGAATAAAGAAAAGTTGTATTTCAAAGTATTATGTTTTTATTTCGTCTATATTTATATATAAGTAAATTAGTCACGAAATAGGTAAGCAGTCATGACTCAATAAAGAATAGGCTCTCTGAGAGAGTATGTACCAGAGGCTACTCCCATTATATATAGGTTTAAATTTGCAGAACTTGATGTTTAGCAACTGCCATCTAACCCTATATACTACCAACTAACCTAAATTGAATGATAGATAGCAACCACCAACTGAACTTCTTAATATCTTCGTTCAAATTGAAAATTTTAATTGATCATCTTCGTCGCGAAGTCCTAATCGTCATGTCTGTCGAGTTGAAGATAAAACTTGAGTCGAATCTAATACAAGTGGTGCAAATAGAGGAAGAAGAGGATGGTGAAGAGGGACTGCATGGTTATGCATTAAGTTTTCTCTAACATTTCATTTCAATCAATTTATAGGATGTGTAAGAGAACGGATTGGATAAAACATTTTTCAATAAAAATCATTAGAACTCTAGAATTTAATCGAAGAAGGGAAAACAAAGAAGAATTAATTTATCTATGACTCGCAACTAACAGGCACAGTAGGCGCTCTTGCAAAGTATTTATAGGCTTAAGGTCATGCTATATAGATCTTTGTTAGTTTGTTTGATCACAACTAATTCATTTTGGGACTATTTTCAGAAGATTACCTACACCTATACTCAGAGAAGCAACAACAATCAAGCGGACAAGCTTATAAAATGGGCGCGTATAGATTATAGTAATTGTACTTGGAATGTTTTTCCTTCGGCTCGGGTCTGTACTTAGTTTCTTTCATGCAGTTTCAACAAAAAAAAATCATTTTGAGACTTTTATGGGTGTCACTAAAATCCTATGCCACACCATAGCGGTCCAAGCAAACATATACTTCTCTATCATAATTCATACATCCCATAGTTAATAAGAGATGAAAGATGATTTCCGGGAATGATAAGAGATGAAAGTTAATAAGAGATGAAAGATGATTTCTGGGAATGATAAGAGATGAAAGATGATATCCGGGAATGCCAACGTATACCCCTTTATATATAGAAAAAATAGGTCGCGTCTTTTGGAGAATTAAGAAAAATCTTCGGGACATAAAGACTTAGTCAATTAATATTGACTTAGGAGACACATTTATTTTTTAGTCTAATAATAAATCTGATTGTCTTTTAACCCTTAGTCTCCATCCTCATTTTCACCTCACTTCCATACCGAAATTGCGACTACCACCACCATTATTTCCAGCCACCACCACCATTTTATTCTCTTTCCCATTTCTCTATCTCTCATCTTCTTCTTCTCATCTCGACCATCTTCTCCTCCCTCGGTCTCTATTAACATTAGAACACCCATGAATCAGAAAGCAATAAACCACAAACAAATCAAAATAGGGATGTTAAAGTAATTAAGTAATCACCTTATATATAATAATCAAGAACTGCAATTGCATTGTTCAATGGTCAGTTTCATAATATCCCAAGAAGAAAGTATCCTAACATTCAAAATTCCTAATCCTAAAGAGAAAAGTAGATCTAGAATTTAGTAAGAGAAGATCAATATATTTTGATTACATGTTGGTAGGAGAAAGAATTGCTAGATGATGCCCAGAGCAATTCCAGATCGAATGCATCCAAAATGCTATCGGTTCTCCATAAAGAATGGTAAATGTCGAAACACAGCATAATAACACCATCAACTTTGCCAACCCAAGTAGCGCCCCAAATCCTAAATCTCAAGCTAACCGTCTTTAAATCTAAGATTGGAGACCTTGAAACTGGATCCATGAGCAACCCCTATCATGAGTGTACAATCAAACCCTGAAAAATAAAATAGCTGGGTTAAAACCCAACTGCAGTAGAATTCTACAAACCCAAGTCTCGGGTAGGCAAACTCAGTCCCCAATCAAGGAAGCATTGCACTCATATTTATTATTGTCATTATCTGAAATTCAGCGGTGAATACTAACATAATATATCAGATTTACCCAATCCCTCTCGAAACTAATAAATTATGTCCTTTGATTAATTATTATCTTTTCAGGTTCTCGTATTTTAATCCAATACTAATCCTGATAATATAACGATCTTTCCTCTTTTTTCAGCATATATAAAATATCATGTCTTTAACTAAGGTAAACCTTTATAGCACCAAACTTGACCTGTACGTCGACAAACACATTATGTCAAAAGACACAATCATCAAACCCTCGTTCAGGTATCTCAGACCAATACACAACAAACATTGGCTCTTATCAAGAATTACAAACAAGTTCACCAAACAATTTAAGTCAACAACACATGACAAGTCAGAAGGGATGATGCTCATAGTAGATCCTCACGTGGATCACAAACTCAAACAAGCAAATAACAATAATAATTAACAAACATAGACTCATCACTAGAAGGTATCTACCTAGGAGATACATTGCCTAAAGAACATAAACCATGTGAATTATCTCAATAAATTCGTCTATTGGAGACTGTCTTGACACCTTACACAAAAACTATCATAACTCCTCACTCGAAAGTCCGATTGACGCATAGTTTGAAGCATCGGAAAGTAGATAAAAATACCTTTCCAGAAATATAATGTACACAAGAAAACTAGTCACTTATCAATACCAGATTCAATTTTAAACTAGACCAAGATACAATAGAGACTGTTCTGACACCTTGTACGAGAACAATCATAACTCCGCACTCGAAACTCGAATTAATGAACCGTTTGAACTACTAGAAATTGAACGAATAGACCTTTCCAACCATATAAGAATCACGCCAAGAATCATCATATATAAATAACGGATTCAATTTTAATATAGACCGATATACAGTAGAGACTGTTGTGACACCTTATACGAAAACTATTGTAACTCTTCACTTGGAACTCTGATTAATGAACCGTTTAAACTAATAGAAAGTAGACGAACAGACCTTTCGAACAATATAAGAATCACACCGAGATTCATAATCTATCAATACCAGATTCAAGTTTAATCTGGACCGAAATACTGGCCACTATAGATGTTTTTGGAATTTTAGATAAAACTAATGGCTTAACCATTTAATCGTTCTTTAATGTGATTAACTATACTAAATCTATCATGGAATAAATTAAAAGAGCCTACATAAAAATTAGGAGATAGGAAATCTACCTCTTTTCGCCTTAGATGACTTCAAGACTTACAATCATGTCTTGTTCTCTCTCTAGAGAACTCTATCTTCACCTATTTTCTTATTTATTCCTCCTTCATTTACTAAGGAGTGACTACACCATCTCTCTTTTCTATAGGGTTTTCTTCAGAAGTGAAGAGGATTTGGGTTTTTACACCCACAACTATTTCATCCAAACAAAACTGACCTAGAGTTTTTTATTACTACCCAATTTGATATATATATATATATATATATATATATATATATATAAAAATAATGGTGTTACAATCTTCCACCCTAAAAGAGGATTTCGTCCTCGAAATCAAACATACCACAAATCCAAACAATATGCAATCAAGTGTAATCAACTAGCAAATACTTCAAGGACAAGAAATAAAACACAACATAAGGCACTCCCCGGAGTTTTAAGCCAACAATATTCACAAGCTCACCAAACAAATCATAAGTCACACACGATCAGACTCAATACAAGTGAGTCACAAACGATGTACAATATCTTGGTCACAATAACAAACTCATATGGCATCAAAGCTTCCAAAATAACATCTCCTAACGCATCTATTATGGTATTCTAGAGATCGATACATTTCGATTTCCCTTTCGATGAGTTATAACCAATTTCGAAGTCCACTAGTTGGTGTGATTTGACCCTCGTGTTTGCATCGACTTAAACCTCTCAATAGACAAAGGATATCTCCCAAAAGGAGAATCCGTGCAACACAAGCACAGTGCAACACGAGCACTTCAATATGAGCAGGAGGCGAGCCAACCTCTTATTGGTAAATAACATCTCAAACTAGAAGTATGTGGTCCACAAGAATGAACTTGTATATGCATTGATCACCATGTCGAGCCAACCACCAAATCGCAATAGAATATCTTTGTCACAACCAATTTCCTAAGTTCATTAGTCGGTCTGATTTGGCCCTCGTGTTTGCATCGACTTAAACCTCTCAATTGAAAAGGGACATCCCAAAAAGGGAATCCGTACAACACGAGCACAGTGCAACACGAGCACTTCACATATGAGCAGGACGCGCGCCAACTTCTGATTGGTAAATTACTTCTCTAACTAGAAGTATGTGGTCTACAAGAATTAACTTGTGTTTGCATCGATCACCATGTCGAGCCAACCACCGAATCGCAATGGAATATCCTCATCCATACTAGAACTCAAGATTATGATCCACTAGGTTGTTTAATATCACATCAACACACATGTGTTTGCATCGATCTACGTGTCGAGCCAACTAGTCTTATTTCAATCAATTAGTAGAACTCAAGATCATGGTCCACTAGGTTGACTAATATCACATCAACACACCTGTGTTTGCATCGATCCACGTTTCGAGCCAACCAATCTTAGTTCAATCCATTAGTAGAACTCGAGAACCTGATCCACGAGGTTGTCCACTATTACGACAACAAACTCGTATTTGCATCGACCCACATGCCAAACCAACCATTTTCAGTTCAATCCATTGTCAGAACTCAGAATCATGGTCCACTAGGTTGTCTGATATCACATCAACAAACCTGTGTTGGCATCGATCCACATGTCGAGCCAACCATTCTAAGTTCTGATTTATCATCATTTTATAACAACCAATTTTGTAGTCCACTTGGTAGCCTAACTATGTATTAGTTAAACCGTGTTTGCATCGACTTTCTCGTCGAGCCAACCACTAGTTGTTAATCATTGTGGTTCACCAGGTAGTCTAATTTCACGCTAACAAACCTGTGTTTGCATCGACTTTGACGTCGAGCTAACCACCAAATCGAGTTAATAATTTCTTATCGAATCAAATTTTTAAGTTGATTCATAATTAACTGATACCCCCGCACACAATATGCATTCAAACAACTCAAAACCACATAAAAGTTGGGATTTTCACTACCCTCATGTATATCATAAATATATATATATATTGCTACAATCACAATCACATACCTTAGGTTTGACATCATGGTCAAATAAGACATTTGCTCACACGCATCACAAAACAAAAGTACATCACATCAATAGGCATTATCCTTCATAGAGAAATTTGCATTCCCAATTTAGATTCAGAAAATACAAAGACAAACTTCTTTGAAATTTTCACAAGAAAACAATTCTAGGACACATATTCAAGATTCAACTAGTTGTGCAAGACGCTAATAAAGGTGTTCCTCACAATGACGTATCTAACGGCGACAATCAAACCCACTATACAATCCTAGGACCACTAAACCTAGAGCTGATACCATTTTCTAGCGCCCAAATCCCAAATCTCAAGCTAACCGCCTTGAAATTGAAGATTGGAGACCTTCAAACTGGTTCCATGAGCAACTCCTACCATGAGTGCACAATCAAACCCTGAAAAATAAAATAGCTGGGTTAAAACCCAACTGCAGTAGATTTATACAAACCTAAGTCTCGGGTAGGCAAGCTCAATCTCCAATCAAGGAAGCATTGCATTCATATTTATTGTTGAAATTATCTGAAATTCAGCGGTGAATACTAACATAATATATCAGATTTACCCAATCCCTCTCGAAACTAATAATTTATTTCCTTTGATTAATTATTAGCTTTTCAGGTTCTCATATTTTAATCAAATACTAATCCTGATAATACAACGATCTTTCCTCTTTTTCAAGCAGATATAAAATATCATGCCTTTAAATAAGGTAAACCTTTGTTGCACCAAATTTGACCTGTACGTCGACAAACACATTATGTCAAAAGACACAATCATCAAACCCTCGTTCAGGTATCTCAGACCAATACACAAGAAACATTGGCTCTTATCAAGAATTACAAACAAGTTCACCAAACAATTCAAGCCAACAACACATGACAAGTCAGAAGGGATGATGCTCATAGTAGATCCTCACGTGGATCGCAACCTCAAACAAGCAAATAACAATAATAATTAACAAACATAGAGTCACCACTAGAAGGTATCTACCCAGGGGATACATTGCCTAAAGAACAGAAACCATGTGAATTATCTCAATAAATTCGTCCATTGGAGGCTGTCTTGACACCTTACACAAAAACTATCATAACTCATCACTCGGAAGTCCGATCAAAGCACAGTTTGAAGCATTAGAAAGTAGATAAAAATACCTTCCATAAATATAAGATACACAAGCAAACTAGTCACCTATCAATACAAATTCAATTTTAAACTAGACCAAGATACAGTAGAGACTGTTCTGACACCATGTACGAGAACAATTATAACTCCGCACTCGAAACTCGGATTAATGAACCGTTTAAATTAATAGAAATAAGACGAACATACCTTTCCAATAATATAAGGATCACACCAAGATTCCTTATATATAAATACTAGATTCAATTTTAATATAGACTGACATACTGTAGAGACTGTTCTGACACTTTGTACGAAAACTATTGTAACTCTACACTCGGAACTCTGATTAATGAACCGTTTAAAATAATAGAAAGTAGACGAACATACCGTTCCAACCGTATATGAATCACACCGAGATTCATCATATATCAATACCTGATTCAAGTTTAATCTAGACCGAAATACTGTACTCTATAGATGTTTTATGGAATTGTAGATAAAACTAATGTCTAAACCATTTAATTGTTCGTTAATGTGATTAACTATACTAAACCTATCATGGAATAAATTTAAATAACCTACAAAAAAAAATTAGGAGATAGGAAATCCACCTCGTTTCTCCTTAGATGACTTCAAGATCACAATCATGTCTTGTTCTCTCTCTAGAGAACTCTATCTCTACCTCTTTTCTTCTTTATTCCTCCTTCCTGCACTAAGGAGTGACTGCACCGTCTCTTTTTTCTACAAGATTTTCTTCAAAAGTGAAGAGGATTAGGGTTTCTATACCCACATCTATTTCATCCAAACAAAACTGACCTAGAGTTTTGTTATTACTACCCAATTTGAAATATATATATATATATATATATAAAAGAGGAGTAGTACAATCCACCTCCCTGCTGCATCTTTTTTCTAAATTGGTTTCCCTCTCTAGATAGTATTATTATGCTCTCTCTAGTTATTGAATATTTTCCTTTTCACTGGGTTGAAGAAGATTAACCCCAATAACTTTGAAATCTGTTGGGGTTTTACAAAAAGAAAGAAAGGGAAAGTAAGAGAAAGAAAAGGGGAGATAGGAGAAGAAGAAGGAAGGAATGAGAGAGAGAGAGAAAGCGAACGGAGGAGAGAGACAAAGAAATGGTGGTAGTGTCGGCCTGAAATTGTGGTGGTGGTCGGGATTCATGGGTGAAGGTGATGTGAAGAAGACAAAGATTAATGGTTAAAAAACCATTAAATATATTTTTGGGTTGAAGAATAAATATGTCTTCCTGGTGTATCTAAATTGACTAAGTCTTTATGCCCTGAAGTTCTTTATTCCCCAAAGCCGCGGCCGAAAAATATCCTTTGCGAATGTGAAAATCTCTCGTCCAAAGTATGGTGGAGAAAGCACAAGGGTCATTGATCAATACCATAATCTGCTTGAATGAGTAGCTTAAATGTTAATGTTTATGGAAACGCTTCATCTTCATTAGGATTTTTGTTCATTAGATGAGTTAGATAGTGTTTGTATTTTCTCTAAGTCAGATCTGAAAAATGATTTGAGGTTTTCATTTGACCCGAGCCAAATTTCAGAATATTTGTTTTTTCTCTCGCAATGTCCAACTCATCTAATCATCTGATTCAGATTGGATTTGAGTTCGTTTCTCGAACGATTTATTCTCTAATTGATTTTTTGGAGCCTGAAACCAACGATCATTGTCTGCTTGATTCTTGATTGATACTTTTCAGAATCAGAACAAGTATTTGGAAACCCTAACATAAGAGTTTTTGTTTGGTAGAGTTTCATTTTCTTTCAGTAGGATTATCAATTAAGATCAGTTCGGGTTAAGAGGTCCAAATAATTAAAAGTATTTCACTTCGGTCAAAAGTTGAGTGTTTAGGCGCGAGATTAGCTTAAGTCGTATTCAAAAGTATTTATGTTGAGCACTTACTTATGTGACACGAAAATGTCACATTTGGAGCGCCTAACTTAGACTAATTAGTCCGTTTCGGGTGTTATTTATAATATTTTATATGTGTCTTCTTGTTAGGTGACTTATAGGGAGCTACACACGTAAGTCGGAATAAAAAGAGCAAATTGTCACTTTCATCCGGTGGGTCCGAAACGGGAGAAAAAATATCGAAAGAGATCAAACGGCAAATGGAGTCAATGGTGAGTCCAACGGAGAAAACGAAAGTCGAATTGGAGTTTGGACAGGGAAGTTATTAAAGGTAGAAGCCGAAGGGACATCTTAGTCTTTTGTGAAAATTAAATATGTAGAAAGAATGATGAAGGCACCCATTTGGTTTCCAAATCAAAGCCGAAAATCGAAGCCCAAGTCTAAGAAGAGTCTAAAGAAAAATGGGAAGTAGAGATTTGACGAGCATCCCCTTTAGTTAGACTATGTCAAGTTTTGAAGACTTAGTCAAGTCAAGTCAAGGGTTAGAGGTTAAGAGACGAAGTCTTTGGAAACGAGAGAAGCAAAACTTTGGATGTTTAGTTTTGGGAGGCTAGGGTTCTTGGTGTTTTCTTGCATTTTCTAAGGTTCTTGAAGGATTTAAGTTTGCTAGAGAGAGAAGAAGAGAAGGTGAAGGAGGAGCCGACCAAGCTAGGCCGTGAAGGATATATCTGTTCGGTCTGAAGGAGATGTCCTTCCGAAGGAGTGTCCTTCGACCAAGATGGCAATGCGATCAATTTGTCAGCTAGGATAACGATGACCATATTGTGAAGATAATCTAGTCTGGTCCAATTAGGGGTCGTATCGTTTTCTTAGAAGCCAACTACGATCGTCGGATCACTTCGGTGATTCGCAGCTAACATAAACCGGATCCTACAACGGGTTACACATAAGAGTGATAACTTGATCGGAGAGATTTGACTAGACGAGAATAGGCTGAAGATGGCTTAGATCCAACTAAATAGGCCGAAAGGGTTCGAATGGCGATTCAAAACAAGATAGAAAGAACCGGGCTTAAAAGGGGTGCCCGGAGCAAGGCTCTAAGGGGCAGCCATGTGATGGTCGTCCAAGGTAAGTGGGCCGGCCAGATAAAGCCCATAGTGGGCTGCCCTGGCCGGCCACACTTAAAGGAAAATCCAAAATACCCCAAAAAGGGTATTTTGGTAATTATCTTTTCTGTGACCCGAAAAATAGAAAGACCTAATTTGAATATGATTCTAATTAGGGTTTCTCTATAGAAGGGTCATTAGAGAACATAAAAGGTGTGGATTTTTCTCTGAAAGAAAAATTATACAACTCTCTCTCTCTCAATATACAACTAGTGAAAAGAGAGGATTGTAGAGAAAAAGCTCTAGTTCTATCAATCTAGTCAAGAAGAAGGGTTCTTCTCAACCTTCTATTAAGTCCTAGCAGACTGAAAGGAAGGGAGATCAAGTAAACCTACTCGGTGTCTCAAGTAGAGGAGCGACAATTGGAGCTCTCGATCTTTACATGCGATTGGAAAGGTTCGTGGGAAAAACGCAATAAAGGTATTTATTCCCTTCTAGTTCATTGATTAGTTCATGCTATATGATCCTGGTAATCTAGTGTTAAACATATAGATGTTTGAGATTCCGCTTAGAACACTAGACAATTAGATGTATTAGATACATACAAAATCCTACAGTGGCATCACGAGCCGGTTGCATGAAACTATCTCTGACTGGACAAATTAGATTCAAACTTGATTGACTAGATAATTTTATGTTCAGATTTAGATTTAGACATGAAATTGATTAGTTTAAATTAGATTTAGACGTAATCGGATAGAAATTTAAAAGGTTTCATTTTATAAAACTTTAAAATTTCGAGTTTTTGAGAAGTGTTTTCGAAAAGAAGTTTTAAAAGTTGATGGTTTTTCAAAAGAGTTTTCAAAATCTGCTGTTTTTGATGAGTTTTCATCAAAAACAACAGCTAAAGTTGGTTAAAACAGGAAAATTGAAAGGGAGCAGCTGCTGTCCAGGAGCCGGACTGACCAGGACGCGTCCCAGGATGCGTCTGGCCAGTCGCGGGCGTCTCGGACGCAAGGACTGGGAATCTGAGAATGTCTCGGACAGAGACATGTCCGAGACTGTCTCGGACTAGAATCCCGAAAGATCCGCGTCTTAGCGCGTGAGGTCGCGTCATCAGACGCGACCAGCACAGTTCGTGTGCATCTCGGATTTAGAATCCGAGATGCGACCGACACTGTACCTTCCAGGCGCGTCTAGGACGCATCTGCGGAAACCGAAGCCATCTCGGACTTAGAGTCCGAGATAACCTGGGATGCATCCTGGGTCAAATGCGTCTTAGGACGCGTCTGGCACATCCCGACCATCTCAGACTTCCTGTCCGAGATGTGTATACTTGGTCAGACGCGTCCTGAACGCCTCAGAAGGCATGGGACGCGTCTGGCCTAGGGCCAGGACGCGTCTACTCGAGAGACTTGGCACGTTTTGGAACGTGCCAACCCGGGGCCGACCATGGCTCGGACCTTGACCATGACCAGTCTGGGTCTTCCCGAGACTAGTCAAAGAGTCTCTTGACCAAGTTTGACTTAAGTCCTTAGAGTTTGATTCGGGCCTTTTGGGCCTTGACTTGAGTGGGAGGTTTTGACTTTTCTTCTTCCGACTTCAACCAAATTTTTTCCGAAAGCGACCCGGGCCATCCGAAGGCCCAAAACGGAGTTTTTCCAAAACGATTTCAAAATCTTTTAGGACAAAACCAAAACGAGCCATCAGTCTGAATTTTACGAAAACTAGACTCAGGCACGTATGACATAGAGATGTCGGTAGTATATCTCGAATAGCTACTTAAAACATAACAAACCTAGATTCAACCTAAGGAAGCGAATCTCATACATACTTGGGTGTTTTATGAATGTCATATTATTATGTATGTGTGAATGTGAATGCGGGTTCTAGTATGGCCATAGAAGTGTTTTATTCTTGTTTTTAAGAACAAATGTGTGCCCGATGTATTAATTAATTAAATTTCAAGTTTATACGATCTGCGAATCGTTAAGTCTTGTAATTAGAGTTAAGGGTCCGATAGAGTCCATTGAAGAGCCAAAGGATGAGATCGTGGTTCGAGTGGGAGAATTCAATGGAGGTTCGGGGATGGAGATCCAGGCGAACAAAGGCGAAACAAGCAAGAACCAAAGAAGATTAGATCTTTTAGGTTAGGGGCCATACTAGGATCATGTCTGCTTGATTTATTTCCTCGCGCGTATTTACTTATTTATTTACGTTTTCGGTTGTGTATGATTATGTTAGAGTTCACAGTAATGCATGCATGATAAAAACGTAAAAGTCCCCAAAAGAATTTTGAGTAATGCCTACCCAGATTAAGGCACCTGTTGCGCCCTTGTCCATCGATGGTAGGTCATGCCAAAGAAGGGTGCCATCTTTTACCTCGGGACAATAAGGGTAGATCTATGAAGAGGTCTACGCGTCTAAATGGTTATTCTCGGCGAGTCAGCAAAAAGGTTTTGGATTTCGAGGCAAAAGGATGAATTAAACACATAAGTGTTATTCATCAACCAAGAGCCAAAGTACGCTTAACTTCGTAGGAATGGGGTCTTGGAATCGCATTATTCAACCGAGGACGATTTTGAATAATGTGGCAAAAACTGTTTTGCAATGATAATAAGTTTTAGGATTTTGTTTTAATTTTCTTTTAAAAGTATTGTGAATATGACTGCTAGAAAATAGTTTTCCAACCTTCGTTCATTCCTTTAGAAGGAATGAAACGAAAATTATTTTCATGATTGGTAAAGAATTCGAGAAACATTCTCGTATTCGAAACAAATGAAACGTCAAAGAATGTCCCATTCCAATGTTCACTACCACTTCAAACGACTTAGGATATGATTATCCACGAATTCTTTGTGAACATCCATAAAATTCTTCTCTCTCGTAGAGATTAATGATATGGATGTATGCACAACCATTCGACAACTTAAGGAAAAGTTCCACTAAATGTCGTGAATGGAGAGGGAGGTGCCTCTAAGAAAGTCGTCTTGAAAAGAACATTGAGGAAAAGTGAATCTAAGAAACGTTCTTAAGATTCAGAAACCAAAAGAATATAAGAAAAGTTCTTATGATTCAAAAGGTTGAAGGGTCAACGTAAAGGTTTCTAAAGCAATGACTATGCCATTAAAGGAAACTACCCTAAGTACCTGGAAAACAAATGAAAAGGAATTACGAATTCCGATTCTTGTATCTTTGTTAACTAAGTTAATCTAGCAAGTATTGTAGACTCCCTTCATCAGGTGTTTAAAACCGGATGTATGGCTCAGTGGGAGCTCAAGGGGATTACATACTTGACTAAAGAAGAAAGGATCCAAGAGGGAGCAGAAGCAAAGAGTTGCTAAGGATGCTGAAAGGGATCAAAATCTTCTTTTAGACACACTGATCTAGGTAGAACTTAATAAGCGTTATTATGTTCTTCTAGAAACATCTAAGTTTTAAAACAGTGCTAAATTGACAATGAGGTTCTTAGAGAACCAAAAGCGTTAACAATGATACAATAGGCTAAATTCAAAGGATTCAAAGAGGTCGACTCATGTTTTGTCATTGGTCAAATTGACATAAGACACATAAAAGAAGATCCAATAGTATGACTTCTGAGTCTAAATGATTTTGGAATCATAAGACATATGTGAATTTTGTTCAACAAAGCCATTTGGCAAAGTCACCTTTTAGAAAGGGAGAAATGGCTAGTAAACTAATAGTCTTTGTACATACAGATGTACGTATAACTATTAATACACTAACTAGAGTTAACCTGAATCCACTTGACGGAATATAAGTCATTCGATTGGATCGAGATGATAAATATTTCAGTCAAGAATTTGATGACCATCAAAGAAGTTGAGAAATAGTTCCTCCACTTGCTCCACAAACACACCATACGGATGATGAGTCAAGTGGGAGTACTCGAACATGTTAGACATGAGTCGATCAATGATGGGTTTAGGCCAACCTTCCGAACACTTTCTGGGATATATTCTCAAACACGATCGTTCATCCTAACTAACCAAATTCCGTCAAAAGCTGAAAAGACACCATAAGAGTATGAGTTTGGAATGGTTCCAAAGTAGCCTTTTCTTAAGGTCTAATGATATGAAATTAACGTAAATGGTTTTCGAGAACCAATATTACATATCAGACAAAATAATTCTTTATAGGATAAATACATATTGGGGATTCTTCCACAAACAATCAGATAACAAGGTGGTTACTGCTCGTGGTGGTGTCTTCCTTGAAATAAGAGTTACTTCAAGACAAGTGGGAGAAATATTAGATATCGAAGAAATTCGATCTGAGCAAGAAAACTGACAATGATATACGAATGTCAGTAATTGCGGTTCCTATCTATTCAGAGCCAATAGACATAGAAAGAGAGGTAGAGATTGAAGATCTCGGAGATCCTACCGCATAAAAACGGATTAGATTCGTAGGAGAACCCTCAAAAGTTGAGAGCGTCTCAAAGTTGCTCAAACCCCTTATAGACCTTGAAAGCTCATAAATCTGTCTCAGAGGATGGAGATCCTGCTGAAGAAGAAAATGAGCTAGCTACACAAAAGCTATGACGGAATCACTCTGAAAGATGGCTTGAAGCCATATGATCAGAACGAAATCCATGTCCGAAATCAATTTTGGAACTTGGTCTATTTACTTAAAGGAAGGGTTCTTGTTAAGTCTAAATAGGTTTTTCAAAGGAGAAAAACAAGACAAGGATGGAAACATTGGTGTTTCCCAGGGCATGACTTAGAAAGAAGGTCGCAAAATTCGTGGTATCGACCAGGAAAGACCAACCCTCGTGTCACAATGATCAAATCACTAGCAAAAGAATGTGTACTTGACACATTCCGGAGAAAGTTACCTCTTCTAAAGCTGGTGAAAATGCAAGCTTCAAAATCCATCGAGGGATTAAAGCGGGCAAGTAGGAGTTAGAATCTTCAATTCAGCAAAGTAATCAAGAGTTGGTTTCTTTGGGAATGAAGAGAAATCTTTAATTCAAGAAGTTCAAAAGGTTAGTAGGAGTGTCCCAGTTTTCTTTGGTCCGGTTGTAGACGACATACTAGAAATTGAGTACAACATTATGATGTTGAAAAACTGTTTAGAACTGACTCAATAGAAGGACCACACACAAAGGTGAAATTTTTTGGGAACCAAAGATCAATGGAGATAGATTCAGAAGGTGATAAGACTTGTTCAAGAAAAGTCTTTAAAAGTCCAAAGTGAAAGACTCAAAGAGGAGTATTTCTACCCAAGTCTCCTGACACACAGCTTAGCAAGATTCCGAAAGATTCTGATGAGCAAGCACACATGAGAAAGATGGTTATCCTGAAGGCATAAGATCGGTCATGAAAATGCCTCATCTGAATATCTTAACTCGGGTTAATTAGTCCAGTTCGAGCAGTTACTCTCATGAATTGTGTGTTTTGCTTGTCTAGGTATCTTTTACAGAATTGAGCTTGAAAAACAGATAAAAGAGGGGCATTTTGGTCATTTTGGTCATTTTGGTGGTAAAGGTATTATGAGATTTGTGGCTGATTTTGATGCTCGGATGAAAGAAGAGCCCGAGACGAATCCAACGGCGAAATGGAAGTCAAATCGGAGTCCGGATGAACAAACTAGAGCAAGTCAAAGTTGGGATCAACATCGATTGGCCACATCAGCTCGATAACACGTGGCGTGCATCTGACGGCGAAAGTAAAATGTCGGTATACACTCGGGCTATGACGGGTGTATTTCGGGATTCTCTAGGAGTCTGTGATCATGTGTACCCGAGCGCAAGATGCAACCATACTCCTTATGACCCGAGAATTGATCTAACGGCTGATGATCTCGCTCTTCTTGATCTGGTGTCTCTGGTGCGTGTTGAGTCATTAATTGGCTACTCCGTGACGCAACCAATCATTCCCACTTAACAGCTAAAATTCAAACGCCCAAATTGGTGGATTTCCTATTCTCTCTCTCGTCCCTATCATCAACCCACAAGGCAACAATTTCTTTCCACTGTTAACAGGGAGAGAAAATAGGTAACTCTATTACCAAACCGAGAAGGAAAGGTTGTTCTTTCCTAGAGAGAAACCGATAGAGATCTTTTAGAGATGGAGAGAAGGATGGCTGGGAATTTTCAAAATATTACAAAAGGAAAGAAGGAAAAAAAGAAAGAGAACCGGGAAGGAAAGAAATCATGGGGAGAGGAGGTCGAATGTTTTTGTGGTTCTGCTTCTCGGGCATAAAAGAGACAGAGAGCTAGACACAGAGGAGGACGAACCATTTTTGGGCTTCAAATCTCGGTTTTGGAGCTCGGCCATGGAAGTTAAAAAAACCGAGCTAGAGAGAGAGGGAAAGTGGAGAGATTTTCTTTTTCTGTTTCTTCTTCTTCTTCTAATTCTTCTCTTTGTGAGAAAGAGAAGGATAGATTAAAAGAGTTAAGAGAGAGAGAGAGAGATATTGTAGAGAGAGAGATTTTGAATTAATTATAAAACCATCATTAAAATCTCTTTTCTTCTTCTTTCTCCATTGTTACTGTTAGAGAGAGAGAGAGAGAGAGAGAGCTTCTGTGTTTATTATAGAGAGAAAGAGAAAGTTTAGAGAGAGAAAGAAAGAGAAAACAGTAGAGAGAGAGAAAAACCAGAGAAGGAAAATAGTTTTCTCACCAGGAAATCGTTTCCGGGAAGACGAGAAAATTATTTTTCCTAAGGGCGCTTTTGGGAGAATTCAGCAAAACCAGAAGGAAAATACACTTCCCTAAGGGTCTGTTTGGCTGCGCAGAGGGAAAATTGCGAGAAAAAAGGTTGTTTCTTTGCCGATTCTTTCTCCCTCTCGTATTTTATTAATTTTTTATCTCTCCTACCATGAATATGATCTCCTTAGTTATGAGTAGCTAACTTATCTAATCTAGGGTTAGGATGATATTTTGATATGCATGAAAAATGACCTTGTTATCACATGATTATCATTGAGGAGCCTAATCGTATGATCTATTAATCTTCTAGTATTCAAGTTACGATCTTTTGCTTTACTATCTATGCTTCAGATTTGATGTATTATATTTGGGTTGTTTATCCTTAATAGTTCATGCTTATTAGTTGATAGATAGTCATTGTGAGTTAGTAATTGATTCAAGGAGTTTGTGATTGTGTATTTGATTTTAATTAGAAATTATCTTCCGAGGTTATGAAATCTTGAGTTTTTAGAAAGATATGAGTGAATAGGTCATAATTTATGCATGTTAAGGTGGATTCTGAAACCTAGGTTTTCTCCTCATAACTGTCTCTCCATAATTATATTTTTATTATTTTACTCAAGTTTGCTATTTTCATCATCTCGTCACAAAAATCAATTTCAAAAGAAACCTATTAGTTATAGGATTTAGAATAGATTTCACTTAGTCTCTGAGGAACGAACCGGTCTTACCGGAAAATTACAACTTGACACCTGTGCACTTGCGGGTGTAGACCTATTTAGGGTAACCTTCTAGGCCCATCAAGTTTTTGGCGCCGCTGCCGGGGACTAAGTTTGAATTTGTCTTATCTTATTTCTATATTTGAAAAGTTTTATTTTTGGTAAGTTTTTATTTTTGGACACTTTGACTTGCTTTTCCATTTTTGGCGTGTAGAACGCTAAGGAGCGAAGGAAAAGGCGCAACAAGGAGAGGAGCTCAAGAAGAAAAATTTATATTTTATTTTTAGTATTTTTTATTTTTGGTGAGAGAGAGACTTTTAGACTTTCTAGTTTTATTTTGGTTTTAAAGTTTTGACCCTAAATTGGAGGGCTTTATAAATTGTAACCGAAAACCAAAACGAAGCCTCGGGTTCGAACACTCACGGGAGAGTGGACCGGGTCGTCTGCAAGGGTCATCGCCCGTCTTGAACGGGAGGTAATTTCTCTAATCACCCACGAAGCCCCTGTCAGTGGGTAATTGCGTGTTTTGTGTGCCTAATTGCTTTGATCGAATTGTTTAGTATAAGCATTCTAGTAAGGGCAATAACCCAATTGAAAGATAGGAGACGGATTTCATCACCCTTCTCTTGCCCAAATAGGTAACAACATTCACGATCCTAAACTTCACCGAAAAACTAAAATCTGATTTAGACATTAGCCCTTAAGGTTTCGAGCTCATAGGATCTTTGAAACAATCCAGGGACTTGATTTTTATTTGGGGATTCCTCAAAGGAAAGTGTCACTCAATTCTTTAAAAGGTCACCTCGAGAAGAGGCAACGCTACTGAAGGTTGGACGGCTATCACAACGTTCATCGTTGGTCGTCACCAAGAATTGTTTGACCGTATTACTTTGAGGAGTAACCCTCATAACAATTATAGTTCAAGTTTTGTAACGAAGTAAGAGCTGTCTAGATTTTTAGGGTGAATCTGACCAACTTGTCTGTCTAGATTCTGTTTAGGTTGCTTGGTGGAGTCAGACTGATTGTGTTTGCTTTCCTCTAGGGTCTTCGTAGTGATTTCTCGGTTTTCGATAAAAAAAAAGTTTTGTTGAGAATATCCTTGGTCATTAGGCTGTAGTTTATGCCCGATAGATATCGTGATAAGAGAGGTCGTTTCATCAGTAGAGAAACCCATCTAAGTAATCTTCTAGCCAATCTCTCTTTGAGTGACACTATGGGTGAAAATCTAAACCAAGCTAGGGATGGAAATCCACCTATGACACTCAGGGATTACATGAACCCTACTAGAACATGTCAACCATCATGCATACAGTTACCCCACTCCACGGCTCACTTCGAGTTAAAGCCGAGCATTATCCAAATGCTCCCACTCTTTCGTGGAGTTGAGAACGAGAATCCCTACCACCATGTTAGGGATTTTCAAGAAATCTGTGGGACTATAAGATTCCCCAATATGTCTGATGAAATAGTGAGGCTTAGGTTGTTCCCTTTCTCTTTGAGAGAGAAAGCAAAATCTTGGTTGTATGCCTTACAACCTCATTCCATTACCACATGGGAAGAATTAACCAGTTTATTCCTACTGAAATTCTTTCCCAAGCACAAAACCACCTCTTTAAGGCAAAGTCTTAATAATTTTGTGCAACAAGAAGGAGAGTCTCTCTACAAATATCTTGAGAGAAATAAAGAACTGGAATTACAGTGTCCACACCATGATTACGAAAAGAGCAGACTAGTCCAGATTCTCTATGACGGACTAGACTATCCCACTACATCCATGGTAGAGTCATTCTGTGGTGGCGGATTTACTTATAAATCCGTCGATGATTGCATGACGTTTCTAGAAGATCTAGCTGAGAAATCCCACCAATGGGAAACTTCTAGAGGACCTCCTACTAGGGCAAACCCTACTCTGAATAAAGGCGGCATCTACAAAATTGATGAGTCCGAACTTAAACTCGCCGCCATGACGAGAAGGATAGAAGCCCTAGAGCTTGGTCAGCCTAAAGCAGTCAGGGAGGATCCCACTCAGATCATGAGTGTTGGAAATGAATCCATCTCTTATCCGTGCTCCGTCTGTGGAGACCCATCTCATACAGGGAATAAGTGTACTATATTCTTTGTTTCTGACGAAAAAGAGCATGCTAATGCTCTTTATCTAAACTCTAGGCAAGATAACCGTCAGAAATATGATCCTTATTCAAACACTTATAATCTGGGTTGGAGAGATCACCCCAATTTTTCTTGGTCCAAGGGTCAAAATCAGGGTCAGGTTAGTAGTTTCATGAACCCTCCTGGGTTTAATGCTCCTAGGAATCCTTTTGCTCAAAACCAGGGTCAATCTAGTACCCAATATCCTTCTCAAAACAATGAGTCTTTAGCGGAAACCATGAAGCAACTAGCTAAAACCCATATAGAGTTTACACAACAGACCAACCAGGCTATACAACAGACTAACCAGACTGTACAAGAGACCAACCAAGCTGTAACTAGTTTAAGAACCGAGGTAGGTCAACTTAGAGAAGCCCTTAGGCAGAGAGTACAGGGTATGTTTCCTAGTCAACCAGAACAAAACCCGAAGGGTAAACAGTCAATGGACCAGGCCAATGCAGTAACCACCCTTAGAAGTGGTAGGGTAATTGACAATAAGGTAGGAGTTCCTGAAGATAGTGAACTAAACTCTGAACAACCCACCTTACCAACTATTGTCCCTAGTAAAGAGCCTGAGAAGGCTCCTGAGTCTGAGGAACCACCTGTAGTGCCTGAGCCTTACATTCCTAGAGCCCCATATCCTCAGCGTCTCGTAGAGCCAAAGAAGAAGTCTCAGTTCGAGGAGATAATGGAAATATTTAAACACGTCAACATTAATATTCCATTACTAGATGCAATTAAACAGATCCCAGCTTACGCTAAGTTCCTTAAAGACCGATGTACTAGAAAGCGTAAGATGAATGTGCATAAGAAGGTTTTCTTGACTCAACAAGTGAGTTCTATCATCAAACAAAACTTTCCACCTAAGTACAAAGATCCAGGAAGTCCTACATTACCTTGCACTATAGGGGACCATAAGATCGAGCAAGCTTTGTTAGATCTAGGTGCCAGTGTCAACCTTCTTCCTTACTCTGTGTACTTACAATTAGGTTTAGGAGAAATAAAACCTACTTCAGTAGTTCTTCAGTTGGCAGATCGGTCTATTAGGCGACCACGTGGCATAGTAGAGGATGTTTTGATAAAAGTTGGTGAGTTTATCTTTCCTATAGATTTCATCATCTTAGATACTGAACCAGTTCATGATACCCAAAGTCAAATACCTGTCATTTTGGGTCGACCATTTTTAGCTACATCAAATGCTGTCATATACTGTAGAAGTGGTCTTTTAAGATTGTCATTTGGAAATATGACGGTGAAGATGAATATTTTTAATGCGGGACTTCACCCTGATGACATAGATGAGTTCAGTGGGTTGAACTTGGTAGAGTTATTAATTCAAGATGCATTACCAACAACTCAGTCGAGAGATCCTTTAAAAACTCTATTGGCACTTTTATGCTTAGATGAGGAAGGTAGTATTAATGAGATAGATAACATATCAGAGTCTACTTCCTTATTAGTATCTGAGTCGATTAGTTTGCCAACCTTAGAGTCACCACTTCCATCGTATGAGTTAATTGTTAGTCCTGACAAAACTTTGGAGCCACTTCCAGAGGAGGGAGAAGTCAAGGTCATATCAAATTCGGTATCAACACCTCGTTTTGTCGATAATCTTATTGATAAACACGAAAGTCTTTCCAGAAACGAAGATGATGAGTCATGGGTGCTCAATCTATTAAATGAGAGTGATGACTCGTTCGACTTGGGTAAAGATCTAGAATTCTTCAAGGACCCTGATTACATCATGATAAAAGAGATCACTGAATATCTGAACCAATTTCTAGGGAGTTTGAGTCGGGAAGTCGGGTTATTCCTTTGGAAGTACCCAACATACCTGTTTTGGAAACCGCTAGTCTAAGTATAGACGTCTTTGATAGTCCTCAAGATCCTCTTGCATTGTGTCCATCGGGAGCATGTTGGGAAGTTTGTGCAATCTCTCACTTGGTTTCTCCTCCCTACAGAGATCCTTTCTATCATGACTATAGTTCTGCTAGTCCATTGCCAAACTTAACGACTTTATTGCCGTCTAAGTTTGGGGATTCTTACCTGATCACGATAGTCTCACGGGTACTGCAACATATTTACACAAGTGTGAGACTATCATTCACTAATCACTTCGTGTCTTGGGTAGATCCTCAGATGTTTCGCCTATTGGTTTATGAAGATGTTACTTAAGGAGGCAACCCATGCATAGGACCTTGGAACCAGATAATATCTTTCCCTCATCCTGTTATTTTTTGCATAGTCTTCAGAACATTGAGGACAATGTTCTGTTTAAGTTTGGGGATAGGGGATTGAAATTTTTGCTAAGTCCTTATTTCAACAATTCAAAAGGGTTCAAAATTTTTAAATTTTTGGATTGAAAATGTGAGTCTAGTTGTTTTTGTTTGTTAATAGTTATAGAGTCTAGTTGGTCGGATTATCCGTTTGCTGAAGGTTTTTCCATGAATTTCGAGTCTTGAGGTTGTCTGTGCACTAGCCATGTGAGTGTTAGATAGGTGAAGAGTTGACTTTTCTGAGAGAACTTAATCGATCATTAGTGGAGACTTAACCTATGTGATATTCCGAGCCTTTCTTGTTGTTTTGAGTGATCTCTTCTGAGCTAATTCTGAGTAGAATGAAGAGCTACTCAACCTCGCAATATTGAAAAAAAAACTCATTTGATCTCCTGAGTTCACATTTTACAACCACTAGGGATGTCATCAGCAAGTAAACCTTTCTCTTGTAGTCTGAGAAACTTGAAAACATCGTCAACTAGAGGAAAATAGATCTCATCCATCATTTAGAACCCTGAGAATAAGGCATGAAGCAAAGTGGAGAAAAATTATACCCAAAGAAATTGTTGAGAAAGTAAGTTGTGTATTTTGAGTTGTATTACCAGAAGTGAAAAAAAAAAGAAAAGAAAAAGAAAATAGAAATAGAAAAAGAAAGAAAAAATGTTTGTTTAGTTTAAGTGTTTATCCTTTGCAGAAATTCTTGAAGATTTGAAGACGTCGAGTTCTCAGGAGTTCTAGTCACATCATCATTAGTGTCTATCGACCTCTAGGAAGCATTGTTAGAAAGTAGATCAGGTGAGAAGAGTTTGTTAGCTTCCCCATTCCATAATAGTGGTTGTTTCCTTTCTTTGAGATCAGTCGTCCACAAAATTTTTAGTCCATCTTTTTCATGTCTTGAGTTTTCCTTCATATTCATACCAACACATAGAGTGAACCATTTTGAGTGACTTTAATTTTTGAGTGTATGACCATGAGGCAGTAGTCGAGGCGAAATGTATCGAGACGGTAATCAAGGTCTTGTCTTTTCAGAACCGAAATGATACTTATATTGGCTGGGCACGTGCACTTCAGGTCTTGATTACTAGTGAAGGGATTTTTAGCTTTTGTATGGTTTGGTCGACTTGGACTTCATTTCTATTAACTTTCGAAAGTCTACCGGATAAACAATTTTAGTCCATATCATATTTAGACCCTTTTGGAATTTTGAGATATTTGAATTTTGTGGGTATATTCACTGCAAACCCTCATGAGACAAAACTCGTCCTCTAGGGCAACCTAGAGGTTTAACGGCTTGTTGCACGTGCTAAGTGCAATCGTGATTCCCTACGAAAGTGGTGAACTGGGCTTACTTTTATTTTTCTGATTTGCTCGAGGACTAGCAAATCTAAGTTTGGGGATGTTTGATGAGTCATGAAAATGCCTCACCTGAATATCTTAACTCGGGTTAATTAGTCCAGTTCGAGCAGTTACTCTCATGAATTGTGTGTTTTGCTTGTCTAGGTATCTTTTCCGGAATTGAGCTTGAAAAACAGATAAAAGAGGGGCATTTTGGTCATTTTGGTGGTAAAGGTATTATGAGATTTGTGGCTGATTTTGATGCTCGGATGAAAGTAGAGCTCGAGACGAATCCAACGGCGAAGACGGAAGTCAAATCGGAGTGCGGATGAACAAACTAGAGCAAGTCAAAGTTGGGATCAACATTGATTGGCCACATCAGCTCGATAACACGTGGCGTGCATCTGACGGCGAAAGTAAAATGTCGGTATACACTCGGGCTATGACGGGTGTATTTCGGGATTCTCTAGGAGTCTGTGATCATGTGTACCCGAGCGCAAGATGCAACCATACTCCTTATGACCCGAGAATTGATCTAACGGCTGATGATCTCGCTCTTCTTGATCTGGTGTCTCTGGTGCGTGTTGAGTCATTAATTGGCTACTCCGTGACGCAACCAATCATTCCCACTTAACAGCTAAAATTCAAACGCCCAAATTGGTGGATTTCCTATTCTCTCTCTCGTCCCTATCATCAACCCACAAGGCAACAATTTCTTTCCACTGTTAACAGGGAGAGAAAATAGGTAACTCTATTACCAAACCGAGAAGGAAAGGTTGTTCTTTCCTAGAGAGAAACCGATAGAGATCTTTTAGAGATGGAGAGAAGGATGGCTGGGAATTTTCAAAATATTACAAAAGGAAAGAAGGAAAAAAAGAAAGAGAACCGGGAAGGAAAGAAATCATGGGGAGAGGAGGTCGAATGTTTTTGTGGTTCTGCTTCTCGGGCATAAAAGAGACAGAGAGCTAGACACAGAGGAGGACGAACCATTTTTGGGCTTCAAATCTCGGTTTTGGAGCTCGGCCATGGAAGTTAAAAAAACCGAGCTAGAGAGAGAGGGAAAGTGGAGAGATTTTCTTTTTCTGTTTCTTCTTCTTCTTCTAATTCTTCTCTTTGTGAGAAAGAGAAGGATAGATTAAAAGAGTTAAGAGAGAGAGAGAGAGATATTGTAGAGAGAGAGATTTTGAATTAATTATAAAACCATCATTAAAATCTCTTTTCTTCTTCTTTCTCCATTGTTACTGTTAGAGAGAGAGAGAGAGAGAGAGAGCTTCTGTGTTTATTATAGAGAGAAAGAGAAAGTTTAGAGAGAGAAAGAAAGAGAAAACAGTAGAGAGAGAGAAAAACCAGAGAAGGAAAATAGTTTTCTCACCAGGAAATCGTTTCCGGGAAGACGAGAAAATTATTTTTCCTAAGGGCGCTTTTGGGAGAATTCAGCAAAACCAGAAGGAAAATACACTTCCCTAAGGGTCTGTTTGGCTGCGCAGAGGGAAAATTGCGAGAAAAAAGGTTGTTTCTTTGCCGATTCTTTCTCCCTCTCGTATTTTATTAATTTTTTATCTCTCCTACCATGAATATGATCTCCTTAGTTATGAGTAGCTAACTTATCTAATCTAGGGTTAGGATGATATTTTGATATGCATGAAAAATGACCTTGTTATCACATGATTATCATTGAGGAGCCTAATCGTATGATCTATTAATCTTCTAGTATTCAAGTTACGATCTTTTGCTTTACTATCTATGTTTCAGATTTGATGTATTATATTTGGGTTGTTTATCCTTAATAGTTCATGCTTATTAGTTGATAGATAGTCATTGTGAGTTAGTAATTGATTCAAGGAGTTTGTGATTGTGTATTTGATTTTAATTAGAAATTATCTTCCGAGGTTATGAAATCTTGAGTTTTTAGAAAGATATGAGTGAATAGGTCATAATTTATGCATGTTAAGGTGGATTCCGAAACCCTAGGTTTTCTCCTCATAAGTGTATCTCCATAATTATATTTTTATTGTTTTACTCAAGTTTGCTATTTTCATCATCTCGTCACAAAAATCAATTTCAAAAGAAACCTATTAGTTATAGGATCTAGAATAGATTTCACTTAGTCTCTGAGGAACGAACCGATCTTACCGGAAAATTACAACTTGACACCCGTGCACTTGCGGGTGTAGACCTATTTAGGGTAACCTTCTAGGCCCATCAGTGGTGTTCTTCGGGATTCTAAGGGGAGTCTTACAGTTATGAAGGGGTTGAAAAAGAATGGTTTATATGTCCTACAGGGTAACACAGTTACCGGATCTGTAGGGGTGTCATCATCAAACAAGGAAGTTGAGACTACCAAGCTATGGCATATACAGTTAGGGTATATGAGTGAAAGGGGGATGGCTATACTGAGCAAGCAAGGTTTACTCTGTGGGCAGAAGGTTGGAAAACTGGAATTCTGTGAACATTGTGTCTTCGGGAAGCAATGTCGAGTAAAGTTCAGTACGGCGGTTCATAATAACAAAGGAACTCTGGATTACATCCTTTCAGATCTTTAGGGTCCCTCTCGGGTTAGCTCACATAGTGGGGGTAGATACATGTTAACCTTGATAGATGATTTTTCCAGGAAAGTATGGGTCTACATACTGAAACGCAAAGATGAAGCATTCGTCAAGTTCAAGCAGTGGAAGACCTTGATCGAGAAGCAGACTGGAAAATCGATCAAACGCTTGAGGACTGACAATGGCATGGAATTTTGCGGTCAAAAAGACCTCACAACAGAATGGGGTGGCGGAACGCATGAACAAAACTCTATTGGAACTAGCTCATTGTATGCTTTCGAATGCAGGGCTACCGGAGGTGTTCTGGGCTAAGCAGTGAACACGGCAGCGTATCTGGTAAATATTTCACCCTGTACATCTATTGAGTGTAAAACTCCTAATGAGGTGTGGTCTAGTTATCCTGGTAATTATGAGAACTTGAGGATCTTTGGTTGTTCGGCTTATGCACATGTTAAAGAAGGTAAACTTGATCCGAGGGCTAAGAAATGTATATTTCTTGGGTATGAGCCTGGAGTTAAGGGTTATCGATTGTGGAATCCGGATGGAAAATCAGAGAAGTTTCTAATAAGTAGAGATGTTACTTTTGATGAATTAGCCATGGTAACTCAGAAGGTAACATCTGTAGATGCTCGGGAGGGTGTTGGTAAACAGGTGGAGCAGGAAGATCACGGAGAGCAGGTGGAGCTTGAGATAGACACTCCGGAAGAGGTTCGATCTCAAGTAGATGAGCAAGCTAAGGAAGATGAACCAGAGCTGGTTCATTACAGCGTTGCGAGGAACAAAGGAAGGAGAGACATCCGGGCACCGAAAAGGTGTAAGATGGCAGATATGGTTGCATTTGCACTTAGTGTGGGAGAAAGCATTGATGGAGGTGACCATACACCTATGAAGAAGCTATGAGGAGTGATGATTCACGGCAGTGGTCTCTTGCCATGAATGAAGAGACTGAGTCTCTTTAGAAGAACTAGGTCTGGGAATTAGCCAAGCAGCCTAAGGGTCAGAAGATTATTGGTAGCAAATGGGTTTTCAAGAAGAAGGAAGGAATCCCAGGGGTGGAAGATGCACGTTACAAAGCAAGATTAGTAGTTAATGGGTTTACACATTGAGAAGGGATAGACTTCAATGAGGTATTTTCTCCTGTTGATAAACATAGCTCTATTAGAGTGATACTTGCTATGGTTGCTTTATATGATATGGAATTGGAGCGGGTTGATGTTAAGACTGCGTTCTTACATGGAGAGCTGGAGGAACAAATCTATATGCGTCTGCTAGAGGGGTTTGAGATTCTCGGGATAGAAGACCAGGTCTGTTTGCTGAAGAAGTCTTTGTATGGACTGAAACAGTCTCCTAGGCAGTGGTATAAGCGTTTCGACACGTTTATGGTTAAAAACGACTATGACAGAAGCAGGTATGATAGCTGTGTGTACCACAGGAAACTATCGGATGGTTCTTATGTGTATCTACTCCTGTATGTGGATGACATGCTGATAGCTTGCAAGGATATGTCTGAAATCCACATGTTAAAGGGTGAGTTTGAGATGAAAGACTTGGGTGCCTCAAGGAAGATATTGAGTATGGAGATACGGAGAGACAGATCTGCTGGGAAACTGTTCTTGTCTCAGAAAACGTACATCGAGAAGGTGTTGGAACGTTTTGGTATGACTGAGGCAAAACCTGTCAGTACTCCATTGGCAGCACACTTCAAGCTTGCGGGTGAAATGTCACCAACAACTGATGACGAGACGGAGTACATGTCTCGGGTGCCTTATGCAAATGCAGTAGGTAGCATTATGTATGCTATGGTGTGCACAAGGCCTGATATTTCACATGTTGTTAGTGTAGTAGGCAGATACATGGGCAGACCTGGAAAAGGTCATTGGCAGGCTGTGAAATGGATACTGCGGTATCTGGGAGGAACTGCGGAGCTTGGTTTGGTTTACGATAGAAGGGCTGACACTTCTGGTTCGATAGTTGGATTTGTAGATTCGGATTTTTCAGGAGATCTTGATAGGAAGAGGTCGCTGACGGGCTATACTTTCACACTCTGCGGAAGTGCCATTAGTTGGAGAGCAGTGCTGCAGTCGGTGGTAGCGATGTCTACAACGGAAGCAGAGTACATGGCAGCAACAGAGGCGGTGAGGGAGGCAATATGGCTGAGTGGCTGAGTTCGGGATTTGAGCCTGGAGCAGGAAGTGACAGAGGTCTACTACGACAACCAGAGTGCTATTCATTTGACCAAAAATCAAATGTATCACGAGAGAACTAAACACATTGACGTCAGGTATCACTTTATCAAGGACGTGATTGAAGAAGGGAAGATCACGATGAAGAAGGTTTCTACGGCAGAGAATCCAGCGGATATGCTGACCAAGGCAGTTACAACTTTCAAGTTTAAGCATTGCTTAGACTTGATTGGGATTTCCAGATGTTAGCCCTAGCAGGGTTGGAGCGACGATGGCTTAGAGGCGCTGAGCTATGATGGTGGCAGATCTAAGTCAAAAGGAGCATATTCAAGTCAAGGTGGAGAATTGTTTGAAGTGACTCGAATATGGATTGGTATCGAACCCGGTTTACGACCCGCCAACCCGGTTTGGACCTGTTAGCGGAGCTGATTATTGAGACAGAGCTGGTATGCGAAGCAGGGCTGTGAGGCAGAGCTGGACTCCGAGACAGAGCTGGAATGCGGAAGCTAGGCTTATGTCGGTGATTAGTGTTATCCGTGTATAATGTCGGTTGTAGAGAGAGTCGGTGAGGCGGTGGGATTAGGGTTTACTGGCTATATAAACTAAACCCTAAGGAGATATCAGTGGCGCAATCTCACGAATCTCTTGTGTAAACTTGTTTGCTTATCATAGTGGAAATCATCACACCGTTGTCGCCGTGGAGTAGGTCTCACCAACCGAACGACGTAAATCTCTGTGTTCTGTTCTTGATTATTCTTTACTATTCCTATTGCTTGTCTTGGATTACTCGTATTGTTCACATTAACCCCGGTTGCTATAACATACCGCAACCCAAATCCAATCTAACTCAAGCCCAAGTTTCCTACCCATTTAATTACATGATCTAAATTTCCTATAGCCCTAACTTCCACCGCCAACTGTCCTAGCCGCCCAATGACCTAGTTTAAGACCTCAACTTTCCCCGCCTACATTGCCCTAATTTCTAATTCTATAATCTTAGTGCCTTATAATTTCCTAATTTGGTTCAATTTATATTTCAATTGTTATCTTTGTTGTGAAAACTAAGGAAATGAGATAGATTAGGGAAGAGAGAAAACTAATATAGACTAAAAACCTCGTATATCTACCTTAAGAATGTAATAAAATATTTTACTATTTGTTGTCTTCATTACATTGGGTTAGAACCCATTTTATAGACTCTACAAAGTGAAATACATTCATGAACATTTACACAAGAAGTTTAATGCATACACATGAATGTGTCTTTAAGATGTAGGTACCATATGATCGTATTAGTGTAAATGTTACAAACTATAATTGTAGAAGACAAAACATTACAACACTCCCCCTTCGATTCCACAACATAAGAGATTGTCTCAGTAAAACCTTACCAGGAAAACCTTACGGGAAAAACCATGATGGAAGAAAAAGTGTACAATTTTCTTCTATATCTTCGATTATGCTAGAAGTACATAAACTGCCTCATCAAAACTTGCCAAGGAAAACCCAATGGGATAAAACCATAGCGAAGTAAAAGGAGTACAATTCGAAGATTTACAGTGTAAGATATATTTTCTCTTTGTCACATACCTTTTTAGTTTACTCCCCCTCATAGATACTCCCCTTCATAGACCTTCAGACGGTTGAGATTGTGAAAGATCACTTAGCCGACGCATTTCGATGTTATAGACAAATTTCTTGAATGTTAAAGTTGGTAAAGTTTTAGTAAATAGATCTGCAAGATTATCACTTGAATGTATTTTCTTAATTTCTATATCTTCATTTCTTTGCAACTCATGAGTGTAGAAAAACTTTAGAGATATGTGCTTCATCCTGTCACCTTTGATATATCCCCATTTAAGTTGTGCAATACAAGCTGCATTATCTTCATATAATACTGTTGGAGCATCCTTGATTGAGGAAAGTCCACATGTTTTCTGAATATGCTGGATAACAGACCTTAGCCATATACACTCATGACTTGTCTCGTGAATGGCAATTATTTCAGAATGATTGGAAGAAGTAGCTGTTATAGTTTGTTTTACCGATCTCGATTATATGACAGCATTACCACTAGTAAATAGATACCCTGTCTGTGACCGTGCATTATGAGGATCGGAGAGGTATCCAACATGTGCATAGCCACATAATTGTGATTTTGTTCCTTTCGAGTAAAACAAACTCATATCGATAGGTCCATGCAGATACCGTTTTATATGTTTGACACCATTCCAATGTCTTTTGGTAGGTGCAGAATTGTACCTTGCTAATAAATTTATAACAAATATTATATATGGTTAGGTACAAGTTGCTAAATACATAAGAGCACCAATTGCACCCAAATACGGTACTTCAACACCAAGAAGATCTTCAGCGTCCTCCTGAGGACGAAATGGGTCTTTTTTTTCATCAAGTGAGCGAACAATCATAGGACTACTTAAAGGATGAGCTTTGTCCATGTAAAAACGTTTTAAGACTTTTTCTCTATACACTGATTGATGGATAAAAATTCTATTTTGAAAATGTTTGATTTATAAACCAAGACAAAACTTAGTTTTGCAAAAAACTTTCATCTCAAACTCTTTCTTCAAATATTCTGCCGTCTTAGTAAGCTCTTCTAGAGTTCGAACAAGATTTAAATCCTCTACATAGACTGCAATAATAGCAAATCCATTTTCTGATTCTTTTTTAATGAATACACATGAACAAATTGGATTATTAATATATCCTTCTTTCAAAAGGTATTAGCTAAGGCGTTTATACCACATCCGTCCTGATTGTTTTGATCCATGTAATGAACGATCGAATACATGTTTGACGATCCGAACTTAGATTTTTTTGGCAAGTTATATCTATCAGGAGTTTTCATGTAAATGTCAATATCAAGTGAGTCATACAAATATGGTGTCACTACATCCATTAATGTGTTTTAAGACATTCCAATGTTGTCACACTTATCAAATATCAGAATGTGTCTCTTGAAAGTCGATACTTGGTCTTTGAGAAAAACTTTAAGTAAACGTGCTTTATACCTGAAAATTTCATTTATGTCATTTTTTTGTGAAGAAATACCAACTTGTATCCTACAGGTTTTATGTTTTCTGGTGTTTGAACTAGCCCAAATACCTCTCTCTTTACTAATGAATTTAGCTTAGCTTGAATAACATCATTCCACATTGGCCAATCTTTTCTTTATCGACATTCTTCAATATTTTGTGGTTTAGGATTATCATTATTTTCTATGACATCCAAAGCTATTCTAAATGCAAATTTATTGAGCAGGAGTAATTTTTTTTTTTTTTTTTTGTTGAAAGGTAATACATTAATATAAAGAGAGTATTACAACAAACTACGAAGAAAATTAAAATAACAGTACATAAAGTAGTAAAGCAAAATAACAGAATTAAAGAAGTGCACAAAATATCTTCGAATTGTCGAATAGTCTTCATTCTGTAGCTTGCTAAGCTGGCAGCTCTTTTTTAGTATGATATGATAATTGCTCTTGAGAATCCGTCTAATTGATTTAAAGATGAAACTTTTTCCTAGCTTCCTGTAACACTTGAGATGGATTAAGCATACATCTAAAATTTCTAGAAGAAATAGAGATGTTTGCAAGATGGAATCAAACGATGATTCCTGGGTATCCCGCCAGTATTCTCCATATGAAGAGACCATATCTGTTCGAATTCTACAAAGTAGAAACCTGTCAGACACCTGGAAATTGGGATCGCCGTTACTCCGACAAATGCACGCAATAAAATTGCGAATAAGGGTGGAAGTGAACATGTTACGGAACTTGGTTTAAGAGTTAAATCTTTATGAAAATCAACGACAAATGTTATTAACAAAAAGTGAGCTGGAAGATAAGCGACATAAACTGCATGACTTAGATGGAGAATAATATTCGAAATAGAGTGACGACCGGGGTCGAAAGGAAAATTTGGATGAATGCTTTTTGTAGTTGATCAATGGATCCAAGTAAGCCTAATTTTATCCGAGGCGTTAATATAATTCTTTCACATTAGTTCGATGTGCCTCTTCTGGGGCAGTTAGTTTCGTATTGGTGGATTGATTGATCAATTCAGGTACATGTGTGCTCCTTGCCTCTTCTGGAGGACTATTCATTTTGTCATGTTTCTTTCTTTTCCGCGGAGTAGTATCTTTTACACCAACAGGTATGACACTCTTTAACCGTGTTTTAAATACATTTATATCTTTAAGTTGATCTTTAGGAATATCAATCTGTGTTGGCGTATTAGCAATTGGTATATGTGACCTTGTTACTTTCATTGAATTTGTAAAAGCATCTAGTAATTGGTTTGAAATCTTTTACAAGTGAATGACCCTTTGAACTTCGAGTTCATACTAGTTGGTGCGAGCATTTAAATGAGATAAGGAAGAAATATTCCAAGAAATTTCACGTTTTGCCTCATTTTGTGACTTATCTCCCCCTAACGGCGGAAATTTCTCTTCATTAAAATGACAGTCGGGATATCTTGCAGTAAATACATCACCGGTAAGAGATTCGAGATACCTTATTATTGAAGGTGAATCATAACCAATATAAATACCAAGACACCTTTGAGGACCCATTTTTGTTCATTGTGGAGGTGAAAGTGACACATATACAACACAACCAAACACTTTAAGATGTGATATATTTGGTTGTTGTCCAAATACAAGTTGCATTGGAGAGTAATGATGATATGCAGATGGTCTAAATTAGTGTTGCAACATGTAATTTAGCATGTCCCCAGGCCGAACTTGGTAATTTAGATCTTAATAACAACGGTCGAGCTATAAACTGTAAGGTTTAACAAAAGATTTAGCTAATCCATTTTGAGTATGAATATGAGCTACTGGATTCTCAACAGTAATCCCAATTGACATGCGATAATCATCAAATGTCTTTGATGTAGATTCACCTGCATTTTCGAGATGAATTGTCTTTATTTGGTAGTCGGGTATTTTGCCCTTAAACTTATTATTTGAGCAAGAAGTCTAGCAAACTCAACGGTGCGAGTTGATAATAGAGAGACATGTGATCATCGTGTTGAAGTATCTATTTAGACCATAAAATATCGAAATGGTCCACATGGTGGATGAATAGGTTCACATATGTCTCCCTTAATCTATTGTAAAAAACTAGATGACTCGATGCTTATTTTTTATTGAGATGGTCGAACAATTAACTTTGCTTGAGAACAAGATGCACTTGGATAATTGTTTGGTTGAAAAATCTTATAATTTTTTCAACGGATGTTCATGTGAATTTTCAATTATTCGAGGCATCATTATAGAACCCAGATGACCAAATCTATCATGCCGAATTGTGAGACTCATTAAAGTAATACAAAGGTATTTTTTATTTTGTCACAAGTTGTCTCAATATGATATCCTTTTGTACCATTTGGTAGTGGAATATAAATATTTGGGATATCAATTTTTTATTTTTTATGACGAATATCTATAAAGCTTGATAAATTTCGTGCAGATTTAGTGGAATATAAATATTTGGGATATCAATTTTGTACCATTTGGTAGTATAACATTGTGGTGACATTAGTCTTAACTAATTTTAACTATAAGAAAAATTTATTGTCTCGCAAAATTGTATTTGTCGTTCCACAGTCGACAAGACATTCATCCCCGCAATTTGTTTTGGAATCTTTAGGAAACTCTATTCGAATAAGAAACTAGAAGAAAAACATAGTAAGTGATTTAATATTTTGTAGTAGAAATAACATAATAAAAACACAACTTTCTAGAAAGTAAATTGGTAAAAACATAGCCTAAGAAAAAATATATCTTCCTATAAGCGTATTAAAACTAGAATTTTTGGCAGAGATTCTAATTAACATTTTCATTGTTAAGAAAAACATCAAATATTTTGCCACTTGGATCTGCAAAAAAAACCTGAAATATCCAAATGAGTTGTATCTATTGGTACTTCAAATTCTTTGCCACTATGATCTGTGAAATAATCAGAAATATCCAAAGGAGTTGTGTTCATCGGTACCTCAAATTCTGCCAAATTGCCTTTTATTTATTTTTCTTTCGCATTAATTGAATTTTGGTAAAGGTTAACCAAGTGTTTAGTAGTACGAAAAACACGTGACCAATGCCCCTTCATATCACATCGGTGACAAATATATTCACGATGATTAGATTTTCGTACACCTTTTCCTTTGACTTGTTTGTATTTCGTATTATTCAACTTGTCGTGGTTTGATACTAATTTTTGTTCATTGTTAAGAAAAACATCAAATATTTTGCCACTTGGATCTACAAAAAAAACCTGAAATATCCAAATGAGTTGTATCTATTGATACTTCAAATTCTTTGCCACTATGATCTGTGAAATAATCAGAAATATCCAAAGGAGTTGTGTTCATCGGTACCTCAAATTCTGCCAAATTGCCTTTTATTTATTTTCCTTTCGCATCGCATTAATTGAATTTTGGTAAAGGTTAACCAAGTGTTTAGTAGTACGAAAAACACGTGACCAATGCCCCTTCATACCACATCGGTGACAAATATATTCACGATGATTAGATTTTCGTACACCTTTTCCTTTGACTTGTTTGTATTTCGTATTATTCAACTTGTCGTGGTTTGATACTAATTTTTGTTCATTTGTACGTTTACTATAACCACCATGTCGTTGATTATTATATCGACCTCGGTCTCGACCACACCCATTACCATATCTGCTTTCACGGTTAATTGATGCAACATCATTCACGTCAGGGAGGGTGCAGGCCCAATGGGATGAACATTGTGATTTTTTTATTAATAACTCGTTATTTTGTTCAGCAACAAGAAGACATGAAATTAATTCAAAGTACTTTGTAAACCTACGCTCTCGATATTGCTACTGCAGGAACATATTCGATGCGCGCAAAGTCGAATATGTTTTCTCTAACATGTCCTCTTCAGTTATATTCTCTCCACATAATTGTAGTCGAGATTTTATTTTGTACAATGTTAATTATACTCACTTACTATCTTAAAATTTTGTAAACAGAAGTGCATTCAATCATAACGAGCTTTTGGAAGCATGACAGTCTTTTGGTGGTCATATGTTTCTTTTAGATTCGTCGATAAGACATGTGGATTATTTACCATTAGGTATTCAGTTTTTAGACCTTCATAAAGATGATGACGAAGGAAAATCATTGCTTTTGCCGATCTTGTGGGGATGTTTCATTTTTTGCGATAATGGTATTTTCAAGATTTATAGCATCAAGATAAATTTTAGTATCTAAAATCCATGTCAAGTAGTTTTTTTTCCTGTAATATCAAGAGCAAGAAATTGCAGTTTTGTAAGATTATCCGACATGATATAACGAATACAAACAAACAAGTTAAATAAATATGTTAGTGAAAAATATTTATTTGTTTTCTTCCTATTTTCGTTTCGAAAAGTCTTCACCAATAATAATCACAATAAAAGGACAGGGATTATACTAGCATTTGTAATCATGCATACGTATGAGAAAAATAAGATGAACAACATTATAAAAAAAATTATTTGCTACAAATACTATAAATGCTAATATGAAGATTATTTATGTTTATCAAAAATCATTACCTTCATATTCGAATTACTTTTCCTAAAGATGCAAGTGTAGAAAAGAGAATCATTTATATGTATACTATAAGAATTAAAACTATTCGTAAGCATATTCTCAACGATTCTCTGATCTTCTGAAAACAAAATGGTAGAGTTTCGCGTGGATAACGTGTTGTGAAAATTAAGAAAATGTTATAGATTAAAGAAGAGGAAAGACTACTATAGACTAAGATTACCATATATCTACCTTATGATTGTAGTAAATAATTCTACTAATTTTTGTGCCCATCACATCATCGGGTTATAACCTATTTTATAGACTCTACAAAATGACATACATTCATGGACATTTACACAAGAAGTTACATGCATACACATGAATGTGCCTTTAAGGTATAGGTTACATATGACCGCATTAGTATAGATGTTACAACTTATAATTGTGGAAGACAAGGCATTGCAACAAGCTTTCATTTATTTCAAGTTTCAAATGTTAACTTATTTCAATTTTTTTCTATTTGTTAATTTACATCGATTCAATTGTAAAGAGAAATCAATTCGACTCATCTGAACGTTGATCTCTCATTAACCAAAATTTGTTTTCTCTCAAACCATACAATTCAAATGGCTAACGGGAGAAATTGAATTACTAATGACTATCCAAAATGGGCATTTATGGTTCCAATTGCTCAGAATATAATCCTTTATAGATGATTTTAGAGATTTGGAGGAGAGATAGTTTCCATTTTTATTATAACATCCCGTGTTTTTAGGTCAGTAAATAAAATACCAAGGTTAAATGAGGATTCATTCAAAACAAGGGCTAAATCAACAATTGGTGCAAAATATAAGAGGTTTTTTGCAATCAGTCAACATTTAGGGGTGGTTTAACAAGTTGATGAAAACCAAGGGACTAAAGAGTAATTTCGAGAGATTTAATAAAAGAAAATCATAAAGTAAGTGCTATTCATGAGTATTGTTGTTATGGTTTTTGAAGGAGTTGAAGGAGATGTCCTTCGACCAAGGTGACAATGCGAACAATTTGTCGGATAGGATAATTGATGTGGAAGATCATCAAGTCCGATTGATTTAGGGATCGTAGAGTTGTAGCTAGAGACCAACTACGATCGTCGAATTACGAAGTAATTCGCGGCTAACTTCGATCGGATCCTACAATGGGTTACACATAAGAGTGACAAATTGATCTAGGATATGACTAGTGGGAGTGAGATATAATCATGGGAGTGTCCCATAAACATATCTCATAGGCCTAAAAAGGAATTAGGCAAAGATAGTACAAAAAGGCCAAAAACAGGGTTTTTAGGCCTAGACCGATTCGGGCACTTTTAGGCCTCGGATTGGGCTGATTTTTGGAGGTACGTTTCCTTATGTTATGAACATTAAATCTGCCAATTTTGGCTGGGTTTGGACGTCATCTCCTTAGGGAATTGAGAAAATACCAATAGTTGCTATTTTCGACTATTTCCCTTAATCTTATTCTAAAGGGTGTTTTAGGAAACCTAAAAGGAGGTGGATTCTTATTAGGGTTCTATATAAACACTCTTAGGGCAGAGAATAAGGTGTGGAATTTCTCTCTAAGCTTTCTTACTCTACCACATCAAGTAGGGAAGAGAAAGTGAGCTAATTCCCAAGCTATCTTCTAGTCAAGCAAGAAGAAGGTCTTCTTATTATCCAACCACCATTGGTGTGCTAGCTATACAACAAGGTGGGAGATCAAATTGATTGCTCGTGTCCTAAGTAGAGGAGCTACACTTGAAGCTCTTGGTCTTCTTCAATCAATTCAACCAGTTCGAGGGAAAAGCGATTAAGGTAATCCACTATCTCCATTAGATTAATTACTAGTTTTGCATGTGATCCTGGGAATACTAGTGTAGACATTAGATGTCTTATTTCCGCTATAAACACTAGTAGAAGGGTGTAAATCCCTACAGTGGCGTCAGAGCCTCTTGCAATTAACTAGTTTTTGCTAAAAATCGAACTAGTTCATATTAGATATGATTGATAGTTTGATAAATTAAGTTTATAAAAGTATTTTAAAAGTGTTTTAAAATTATTTAAACTCACAATTTGATATTATTGAATGGGATTCAATGAATTTCACATTGAGAATCAAATTGATGATTAAAAGTGTTTTAAAAGACTCAATTTGATTGAATTTCAAACTAATCTATGCTTGATTAAGTTGATAGTTATGCTTAAAAGGTTTTAAAACATAAAATTTGATTAATTTTGAATTGGATTCAAAGATTTTTCAAATTGATTTCAAAATTGTTCTTTGAAAAGTTTCAAAAACCTAGATTTTGATCCAAAATTGGTTTGATTTAGAGTTGTTTTTTAAGTTTTGGAAACTTTTGAAAAACAAAAATTTGGAATTTTAAAAGTGTTCTAAAAGGAGTAGTTTTGAGTTTAGGAAACTCCCAAAACAAATTTGGAAAAATTTAAAAGTTTCTAAAAGTTTTGAAAAATTTTAGAAGTGTTCTAAAAGGAATTTCAAAATTTTGCGGAAAATTTTAAAATTGGAAAATAGCAACTTAGAGTTGCATAAGAAAATTTTTTTTTTTGGAAACTAGGGTTTTGAAAAACCCTAGTGTCCGGCCAGGAAGCTTCCTGGCCGGACCAGAAGCTCCTGGATGCGTCCTCTGGACGCGTCCAGAGCAGCTGCTGAGACGCGTTTAGGACGCGACCAGCAGCTGCGACAGAAGCTTCTGGACGCGTCTTCAAGACGCGTCCAGAGCAGCTGTTGGGACGCGTCTTGGAGACGCGTCCAGCAGCTGCGGAGGGAGCTTCCTGGACGCGTCTAAGACGCGTCCAGAGCACTCGACCAGACGCGTCTTGGAGACGCGTCTGGGAGGTTCTGGGTGTCTCGGACTAGTCCGAGACACCTAGTGCTGGTCCGGTCCAGCACCAGACACGTCTAGGACGCGTCTGGTACATGGACTAGCGTCCTGGCTCCGGCCAGGACGAGACCAGGCCTTGATAGGCCTCGGCCAGGACATGCCGGCCCTATGGGCCGTGCTATGTCCGGACCTTGTCCGAGCCCTTTGTGGGCTTGGGCCGGGACTTGTCTAGGACTTGTCCCGGGCTTTTTCGAGGCTTTTCGGACCACAAAAAGGGACCATCATTCGAGTGGGAGTTTTTGCCAAAATTTCTTCCGATTCCAACCAAATAATTCCAAAATCAATCCGGGCCATCCAAAAGCCCAAAACGGATTTCTCTTTAAATTGATTTATGAAATCATTAAGAATCGAACCAATATTTTTTCCGAAATTGACCCGGGTTTTCTCACCAAAACGGAGTTTTTCTTAAAGTTGATTTTAGAAATCATAAGAGATAAAACGAGAACGCACCATTAGTCGAATTCTTCGAATTTAGACTTAAGGTAGGTCATGTGACATGTGATGTCAACAAAAGTATCTCCCAAGATAATCATGCATATATAATTCTTAGCCTTGATATATTATATGATTGCATGTGATGTGAATGCGGGAAACTAGTATGGCCATAGATTTATTTCTTTATTCTTGTTTTAAGCACGGATGGGTGCATGCTTTGTAATTAATTTTAATTTCAAGTTTATACGATCTGCGAATCGTTAGAGTCTTGTAATTAGAGTTTAGGGTCAATAAGTCCATTGAAGAAAACTCAAGGATGGAATCCAAAGGCGAGTGGGAGAAATCAATGGAGGTTCAAAGATGGAGATCTAGACGAACCAAAAGGCGAAACGAGAAGAAAACCAAAGGAGATTAGATCTTCTAGGTTAGGGGTCATACTAGGATCCATGTCTGCTTGATTTACTTTCTCGCGCGCATTTACTTACTTATTTACGCTTTATGTCGTGGATGTTAGTTAGGCTAAATAGTTCACTATAACAAACGCCAGACTAGCGTAAAAGTCCCCAAAAGTAATCTTGAGTAATCGCCTATCCAGATTAAGACACTCGTTGCGCCCTTGTTCGAGGAAGGTGGGTCGGCCTTCGCAGAGTACCTCCTCTACCTTGGGACAATGCGGGTAGGTCTATGGAAGAGGCCTACACGTCTAAATGGTTCTACTCAACGAGATCAGCAAGAGAGTCTTGGATACTCGAGGCAAAAGGATAGATTAGTCATTCATTAATGAAATCTATCAACCAAGAGTCATAAGGTATGATCAGTGAAGTAGTTCGCTCACCCGGAACGACGGAGTCAAAGGGTAGGGCCTTCGTCTGCTTTACTTCGAAGAACTGGGGTCTTGAAATCACTTATTCAATCGGGGACGATTTTATATTGAATAATGTGGGAAAACTAATGTTTTTCAAAAACGATAACGAGTTTTAAAACTTTGCCATTTCTTTTATGTAGTTCAAAGATGACAAAAGATATTT
>BEHA01000546.1:132698-159883 GCA_002897215.1 Eschscholzia californica subsp. californica
ATGGAATCAAAAATTGATTCCGAGGTATCCCGCCAGTATTCTCCAAGTACAGAGACCATATCCGCTTGAGTTCTACCGAGTAGAATCAGGTCAGACACCTGGTAAATGGGATCGCCGTCATAGCCCGAGTGTAAATACCCTGCTAATCCGACAAACGATCGCAAATGAATTGCGACAAAGGGTGGAAGTGCAAATGTTACAGAACTTAGATAGAAAGTTAAATCCGTTTGATAACCAGCTTCAAAGGTAATCAACAAAAAGTGATTTGGAAGGAAAACAACAGAAACTGCACGACAGAGTTGGAGAATTATATTCGACATATAGTGTCGTCCGGGGTCGAATGGAAAGTTGAGGTGTATTCTATATGTTATTCGGCTGGTCCAGGGGCCAAAGTGGCCAGTTACTGTTGGATTAATGGGAAACACTATATAACTAGGAGAAGATATAAGATCGAAGTAGACAAAAATGTTCAACATGATAAGAAGACTGACAGAGTCGAAATCATGATATACAATAGTGGTACATGACCTTAGAGGTCTGGCAAGATTGAAGAGAAAAATTAAAATTTGGGTTTGTTTATTTATTGACTTGAGATGGAGAAGATAAAAACTCATTTGATGAGCAATCAGTTCGATCCCTGGAAGACAACACCTAATAACCAATTCTCAGGGTTCAAATGGGTTAAATCGGTCATTAAAACAGACATGCAATGGGTGGAAAGAGTTCTGGCCTCTAGGATTGAAACAAAGATTAAGAGTAGGTAGAGAGAGATGGAGACTACTGGATGATAAGAGAATACTAAGCTACTATAAAGGGGGGTTGAAAGATTAAATTAACCTAAGAAAAAGACCTATTAACAAAGGAAATACAGACCACAACTATACATATATGAAATTTACTAAAGCCTAGAAGAGACAAACACAACAGTAATAGAAAAGAGAGGGATTAGAGATCTTCCCTGTTTTCCATGCCATGTTGATTTCCCTTCTCTTCTATTGCTGATTTTTCCTCCTTGATTTCTTATTTCTCTGAAGTAAATCCCTTCAATATGAGCTGTGGATTTGATGGTGCTTCGGTTTCACGCGATCGAAATTTTCTCTTTATCTTGAAGACATGCAGAGTAGTGGAGGCAGTGTGATAGAGGCTAGGGTTGTTTTACGTTCACTAGGGATCTGGAGAAGGAAGATGGGAGGCTAATTTCTGTGGATTAGGGTTTAAGGTTGGAGAATTTAGGGATGGAATTAGGGTTTCGCGAAAAAGAAGAGAGAAGGGAAAAATCGCCTAGAGACGCCAGCCCGCACTCTCTCTCTCCTTGAAAAAACCGCGGGGAAATGTAATTCTCCACTTTAGAGTCTTTCTCATGAGTAGTTGAATCTTGAAATAGATAAAACAGGCAGCAGAAATATCAATACAAGAAAGCATTGAAAATGACAAATGAAGGTATCAAATTTTTGGAATAAAAAGGCCTCAACAGAATATTCCTAAACTTTTGGTCAAGGTTAACTCAAAATCAGTTAACATTAGGGGACCACCAATGGATGCTCGCCACGTTTAAACTTTAAATAACTTATTTACTGGATTATTATTGTAATTATCATTTATTTATGCTTACGTGGCTAATAAACATTACGTGGTCCATTTAGTTGGAAGAAACCAACCAATAGATAAATCAACAGTTAATTTTATATTGTCTAAAAGGGCAGTCCGGGCAGCTACTAGAATCTGACCTAGAAAAGCCCTAATTTCATAATTCCTGATTCTTGATTCTTTAAGAAGTCTAAACTTGTCTGAATTTGATTTGAATTTCAGACAACTTTTTAACCAATTAGAGAAAAACTTCAGAATGTAATTTGTAATTGTCTAAACACAAATACCCTTTTTTGTTTTCTTCTCTTCCACCATTTCCTCACAGTGAATCTCAGCTACTCGTCTCTGCAAAAAAATTTCAAGTTCAGTTCAGTTTCTAATTCTTGATCGTATGACCAGCTCTGAAATTTCAGGAACTCCAAAATTTTTAATCTGGGTAAGTTTATTTTCATGTATTTTTCAAAATTTTACCCAGCAATTTTGGTTAGGTTTTATAGTGGATTGTGTGATTTATGTTTAATTTAGTAAGTCAATTTGATGATCTGAGATGGTTTCAGAAGCCCTAGTTACATCATTTAATGAGGTAGAAGCTTAGGTTTCTACTATTAGTAACATGGGTATTTTATTTTGTAAAGAATTAAGGCTAGTTCATCAAAGTATCTATCTACTTTTGGAGTTTCTGTTCAGATTCTAGATAATCATGACTAGGGTTTGAAAACCCCATTTCAGGACAGGGACCCCTCCAAATTGATCTTTTTGTATGTCCTTGAGAGAAAAAAAAACAGCTTCATGTTGGGAGACCTAGCTGAATTAGATTTTCAAGAAGATAACTCTCAATCTAGGGTTTCTCCGTCGACGTGTTTCAAAGTAAAGATTAAGTGTTTTAAATATAACCTTTTCGGATGAACGCAAAATTGAGATGTAGATGCCTAGCTTTTATTTATCTCTTTACATAATGTGCACGTGTCCCTGCGTTTGATTGGATGGAGACAGATATATATATATATATATATATATATATATAGAAAGTGTGCAGTGAGGGACCAAGAAAGGGTATGCGCGTGCCCCCTAAAAATATAGGCTATATTAGTAAGGTCTCAGAGAGCCTTTGAGACCTCGGGCTCTTACCATACACCACTTCGAATGGTGACTTCCCAACGGTCCGATTCACATAGTTTTGATAGGCAAACTCTGAAGTTGGAAGAACTTATTCCCACTTGCTCGGTCTCCCTTGCACTAAGCTCCTCGGATGATGATGAACAAGAAGAACTCAAGAACTCGAGCTCAGATGAATATGAATATGGATACAATACATGCCATAATCAGAACAAACTCTCTAAGCGGATCTTACTACCAGTGATAAGGGTGGCATGTTTTGGCTACATTGATATCGTGGTTCAAATCCTTTGCCGCTGGATACGAGACGCTCCTTCTTTGCATTTATTGCGATTCTTTCTCCACGCATAATTGGAATAGTCTTATTACTCCAAAGAAATCCATTTCCGTTTTTTTTTATTTTTCTTTACTTATATAGTCTGGTCACTTCCAGCACTACAAACCACCTGTCTTAAGCTTCAAAATCTCTCAATTAGTGACTAAGCTTCACTATCTTTCAATAGTGTCTTAAGCTTCAATATCTTCAATATATGAACATAACCATTTTTGATTTCCACGATTGTGATTAAGTTTGCTTGTCGTTTTAGTGGGACAGTTTTCGTTACCTCAATTGACTATGACAGTGCATGTTAAATATTGGTCTTTCTGTTTATTTGATATGGTGGAGATTTTTTTTTTTCATAAAAATTGGATAACACTAGTCAATTACTTGTTGTTGCACAATCCCTTCACTCCTAGTCAGTTGAGTTTGCTCTGCTCTAGTCATGCATTTCCTATTTTTTCACTCTTTTGAAAATAAACTTTTGATTGGAACTATTTTTCAAGTATTTCGATTTGACATCCTTTTTTGCTACTTCCATAGTCTGTGTGGTACAAATTGAAACCTTATTATTCAATAATTCCTTGTAGAGCAAAGGAAGCTCTGAAAAGTATTTCTATTGTTATTACAACGATGGTCGAACTTCAAAGTATGAATTGTAGGTTGTTGCTGGTGTCCAGCAGTTAATTCTTTCCTCCTGAGGTTATACATACCAAACAATGCATCTTTTATCAAACATTGCAAAGATCAAAAGATCTCTTTTAACCCATTTATAGGTCTTGCTGTTTCATTTTTCATAAGATACACAGCATACAAGAGAAGATACAGCATCATGACTCATAAACATAAGACGGCATGTGACAAGAATTTATGACTTAAAAATGTTTCTATTTTAGATTATATTATCCTTTGAATTTGGAAGATGCGGGCCAAATTGGGTAGAAGAGATAATTGGCATTCATAGAGAATTAAACTCTTTTTATATAAATGAGTAGCTCATTAATTAAACTTTATCTCCTTTGAAAGAGAGTATTCCATGGTTTAGGGTTCTTCCCTAACAGAAACTCTATATCTGATTTTACTATTGAAGTTCGGGACTTATTTAAATGTGCAGTGCCTTTTTTGTTAAGTTGATTTTCTTCTTAAATATTTTGTCTTCTTGACTATACGCTGAACGCGCATGTTTGAGCTGAAATCTGTTTCCTGGTCTGGCTTATTTTGTAACAACTGTTTAATTAGTGCATGGTTATATAAGCAGCACCTCTCCAATGGATTCAAGCAGCGGTGGTAATTCCGCTTCGCGACAGCGGTTGCGCTGGACAAATGAACTCCACGAACGATTTGTAGATGCAGTGGCTCAGCTTGGTGGACCAGATAGTAAGATTTCTCTAAGTTCATCTTCTTGTTTTAAACTTTATTATCATGTGAGAGCTTTTAGAAACGAAACAACTCGATGTATAGATTTCAATTAGGTCTTCCTTCCAAGGAGTTACTTACTCAGGAAATGTCACACGAGAGAGAGAAAAGGAGAAGCGTTTTTCTTTTCATGACCATTTGATTCATGCTAAATTACTTTTTCATCACCTTACTCCTAATTTCAGAAATAAATTATAATTTTGTGTGCATGATTGAAGACTAGTTCTGAGGCATATCTTCTTCTCACTTGTAGGGGCGACTCCAAAAGGTGTTCTTAGAGTTATGGGTGTACAAGGTTTGACTATTTACCATGTCAAAAGCCACTTACAGGTAAATAATTTCTATTATCTATACCTCTTCTAAGACTCCTTTTGAGATACTTCTATTTTATTTAATCTCATTTCCTTTAAATTTTTGTTTGTGGTTTTGAATTCAGAAATATCGACTTGCGAAATACCTCCCCGATTCTACATCTGATGGTAACTTTTCTGACATGATTATGGAACCATTAGAAAAATTGTTGAACAACCTGTTTTTCTAACAGATCGAATTTGTAACGAAAGTCACTTATTTTATGTTGTGCAGATATGGGAGGTAAGCCCACTAGCAGTAATACCCCCTTCCTCGCTAGTATAGTTTCTTTTTGTATTTCCTCTTCATGCGGCGATGTCAGTGGCGAAAAGTGGGTTAGTCCGGGACTGGACACTGTGGCGGTGCCTACGTCATATAAATATTTATGGTTATATTAGTTCTTATACTATAGAATAGTGGGTATTTGATATACATTAGGCATAATAAATTACTCAACAAATATAACATACGCCTTCATATATTCCTGAACATAGTCACTTGAATGGCCAAACGTAAAATCACGATGGTTTCCGGGAATAGTAGGGAACCCAAAATTAAAATAGAACCTTATACGGCCCCGAAGCATCATCGTCTTTGACAATGTAGATTTATGCGAGGTTGAATGCTTGACTTTTGCCGTTTTGCGCATCTTCAACTTTGATACCAAGTTAAACACCTGCTTTTCTAAAGCTCACTGTTCTCTAGTATGGATTAATGTAGCAATGCATTTTGTTTATACGTAGGAAAAAGCATTGACAAGAAAAAATCAGAAGACATGTTGTCCAGCTCGGAGGGTTCATCGTAAGTACCACATTCTTTCTATTTCTCCAAGTAAATTTGAATTTCTGTTCAAGTAACTATAGGAGAGATGGATATACTCTTTCTTGGTTTTCCATATCCAGGCTATTGGCTAAGTACAGAATTATTGCAGTTGGATAATCCTTAATTCTAAGCTACTTCTTTACGAGAGTACTAAGACAATCTTGAACAATTTATGATTTCAGTTGTATTAAAGAACACTTCTTCTGTAAATTAAGCTTAAGTTGAAGGCTGCTTGATTGATGTTGTATGTGGTGTTTGTCTGTGCAGAGGAATGCAGATTACGGAAGCACTAAAGCTGCAGATGGAAGTGCAAAAGCGTCTTCATGAACAATTGGAGGCGAGTCTTTCTTTTTATAATTCATATGAGTAGTTCCATGAGTATTTTTGAAGATCAAAATGAATTGTTAAGCTAATTTCATTTAACATCAATTTGATAATTAGAAAAATCAAATCGTGAAGGAAAAGCAAACTATATATGAGACTTGTAACACATTTTGTTATGTTCCTTCGCTGCATCTAGTACTCAGACTGTCGCCAGCACTTTAAAACGATGTTTTGTATGTGCATCCTGTAATCCTGTTTGCACTTTAATACAATCATCTTCAGACCATAAACTGCCACTCGAAGTTGACATCTTTTGTGTGTGATGATGCAAGAGTAAGAGTGGTTGGTCCAAAAGTGATGATTGCATATAGAAAACGGACTCAATTCCTAATAAATAAGCAAGATTATATGTATTCTTTTACACATCGACCATCAAATCGGATCTGTTTCGTCATTATTTTGTCATTATTTTGCTATTATTGTAATAGTTTTAACTCCCAGCAACGAGTAATTCGGGTTTTTCATCCCAACTAAACAGGTACAAAAGCAACTCCAATTACGGATAGAAGCCCAAGGTAAATATCTCAAGAAAATTCTAGAAGAGCAGCAACGTCTAGGTAGTGTTCTTGCTGAAGGTCCGAGCTCTGTGATCCAGGCACCTCCCTCAGCTGAGAACTGCCCAGAGTCGGAGACCAAGACTGGCCAGGAAGGCATGCCAACCAAAAGCCTTTCCTGTCATGCACCTTTTTCTCGTCATCATGAGCCTCTAACACCAGACTCTGGCTGCCCTGCCGGTTTCTCGAATGAAAGCCCAAAAGGTCCAAAGTGCGTTAACAAACACGGCTCGACTAGAACAAGTGGTGGAGATGAAAACCCAGAGACTATCCTTACTAACAAGATATTGGAGTCAAGTTTAAGCTCGAGTTTTCAACAGCCATGCTCTATTTTTTCAAATGAAGGATCATTTCTATCTCTAAGCAAGGAATTTAGTCAGTGAAAAAGATCTGTTCAAAGATGATTGACGATGAGTATCTGTGATTAGGTAGCTGGTGGTTCCTTGCTTTAATTTATATAGGTTTAGTTTTTGCAACATTTGATGTCACGAGAGATTCAAAACAAAACCAAAAATATTTCAGGCTTTTTGTATGTTCCTTCTGATTTTAATAGCTTTAAATGGATATAACATATAAGATATGTTAATTGGATCAGAGTTCAGATTTTGGAGCATAATCATGCAGATGGAAAAGACTAGAATCGTCAATCGTCCTTAGAATTGTATTACTCATACACTAAGTTTTCCAACTTCAAGGGTGAATTTTGTATGCACACAGTACATGAAGCACGTTCAGAACTCTGAATTGAAAACAAATTGAATCTTTTTTTTTTTCGAAAATGATATAACTACCTGCAAAACCAAAGAAGTACGTGTGTTCGCTGTTGTTTTTTTTTTTGGTATTGACAGAAAAAGGACTTTGGAGGCTTAGGGGGAAAGATCAAGTACAGGAAGAAAAAGGGTTTTGGTATAGGAAGAGCATTTCTTAGCAAAGACAGTGCATTAGATAGGGAGAACACTCTTTTTAGAATAGGGAAGGATAAATTTTTTTTTTATATCCCAAATTTATACTTTGGTCCCTCCCATCAAACTATTTTGGACCAAAAGAGAGAGAAGAGAGTATCCTCCTATTCCATTACGAACCTTCGAGAGAGAACAGAGAATTCTGTTCGAACTAAAACCTTCGATCAAATCAAAGAGAGAGAAGAGAGATAAACATCCTGAAAAGGAGAAAAGTCCTAAATCTGTTTGATTCTATCAAAAAGAGAGATATGGAGATAGAAACCTAAACCCTAGATGATTAACACAACACTTATCTCCATAGAGAGTTTGTAATTCTTGTTATTGCTTGATTTCTCTATTGATTTTTAGGGTTTTAACACTAATTAAAGTAATTTTTGAAGATTTCAAGTATCAATATTGCAATGAAGAATACAAACAAGGATGTAACTCGAAAAATATATAAGCGACATTTACATAAAAGAAATTTCGCTTAGCATAAATAAAAATTCATGAATACCAACTGAAATTTTAAAAAAATTCAGCCAGAGTGGTTGAAACAACAGACTAATTTCAGCCATCTCAGCCAAAATTTGTTACTATTTTCAGCGGGACCGGCCGAAATTTGTTATCTTTTTCAATCGACCCAACCGAAATAAGTCATCTTTTTCAGCCGTTACGACCAAAATTTATTGCCTTTTTCACCCGACCCTACCGAATTTTTTTTGTCTTTTTCAGTCGATCCAACCGAAAATTCTTTACGAAAAAGACGACCTAAAATCCCAAAACGTTTGTTCAGCCATAGAAGAAGACAAGAAAATGATATTTCTTTACCTGATACATATTATCTTCATTATAAATGTCTTTGTTTTAGTCAGATAACTTCGTTTAAGTTGATGTCCTTGTTTAAGTCGATGTCTACGTTTAAGTCAAAGTAATCTTATTTCTTGATGTAGGTTGCCTCCTTCATTAATGGTGGTTCCTCATCCATGAGATTTTAAGGCATCATTAAAAGCAAAAACTAAGACTATAGTGATGGTAAACTTTGCAAGTTTTTTAATACTAACGGTGATGTTGATAGTAGTGACGATGTTAGGGTTTTGGTTGTTTATGTGAGAGAAACTACAAGTGAATAAAGTATAGATTTATTATTAATTTTTATCTAAGTCCTTCTTGATGATGCACTAAATGTCCAGACGTTGACTTACGTCTGAAGAGTCAAGATCAAACCTGAAGTCTCTTGGACCGACTTGGCTTAAGGTAGCAGGACAGCTAAATACCTAACGGTCCACCACATTTTCCCCTAACTGGGAGGTCGGCCGGAAGAAACCAGCTCTGCACAAAACGCCCTTGACATGGATAGATCAGTCTTGGGGTCTCAAAAGGAAAATGGGGGTCTCCACAGGTTCGGCCCATATCTTACGCCCAGAACTGGGGAGATATCAGCGTTGCGCGACCTAAAGACTTAATCCCGAACTTTCTAGAAAGATCTCAGACGACCACATATCTTGAACTGTTTAAGCCCAATTGAACTCCACTTATCTAAAGGAGGAAACTTCTCTTTTAGAGTCTATCACTTCGGCAAGATATATACAAAGTATCCTTGAACTTAGGAACTTTCGCTTATCAAAGATCCGGGATAGACTCAAAGAGAAACCCTAGATACGCTAAAGAGGAAACTTCCCTTACGGTTCGACGGCGACCGCCTCACCACCGCCACTAATTACAGTCGGCCTAACTTCGCCCATAAAAGGCCCCCCCACATCGTCTTTCACAGGACACGATCTCTTCAACCCGAAAAGATCACCCAACACTCAGAGTTCCCACAACTCGCCCCCCAAAAGAATTCGATCAATATTCATCCTTTTACTGCAAAGAGCACCCTGACTGTCTTGAGCGTCGGAGCGGTTTTCGAACCCTTTGCAGGTTTTTCCCCCTCGGGAACAGACGAACAGGAAGCGAGGAACAGGCGAACAGGAAGCGAGGAACAGGCGAACAAGAAGCAAGGAGCAAGGAGCGAGGAACTGGAGCAGGAAGCAAGGAGCAGGGAGCGAGGAACTGGAACAAGGAGCGAGGAGCTGGACCAGAGAAGCAGAGCAGAGAACCAGGGCTGAACAGAGGAATCTCTCCTCTCACAACAGAATATACCATCATAACTAAGGCTGTCATGCATCAACTCCCTTTTTCATGCATATTTAACGGGAGGCCAATTTTCGACATCAGCTTTTGACGCTAGAAGGAGGGGATCTCTCCAGTAAATCATTAGATTCGGTAACCCGAACCTCATTCAATACCTTTTTTAGAACTAACCACTTCATACGATCTATCAGGAAAGAGGGATGTCAGAACTCGAAGCGGCCGCCAACTCAACGGCAGAGTTGCCTCCTCTGAAAGAACGGACACCCGGAGCCGAAGCAGTGGCGGAAAAAAGAATCAAAGAGGAAAGAAGAGAGGGGTGAGTTGGAGAGAGAGAGAGAGAGAGAGGTGAGTTGGAGAGAGAGAGAGAGGTGAATTGGAGAGAGAGAGAGATAGATAGAGGGGTGAGGTGTAGGGAGAGATGAGGTGGAGAGAGAGGGGGTGCGGTGGAAATAATTTTTTTTAATGTTTTAAATTTAGAATTAAGAAGGGTACTAATGACATTTACCTGAAAATAGGGGGCCATATTTGAATTTACGAAAAAAAAGGGGCCATAAAGGAAGCTGGTCACAAAGTAGGGGGCCATATAGGAATTAACTCAAAATAAAATAACAAAATTAAACATCTTCGCTTTCAATTTTTCTTCTTTCTCTCCTTATCTTTACCTCTCCTCCACCAACACAACTTTAGACCACCACCACCATTTCGACTAAGGATCACCACTACCACTTATGTATCTTTGTCTTTCTCTATTTCATATCTTTATTGTTAGCCCAAATCTTCTATTTTAAATCGGATTTAGTTGGAACTATCCATTTGCGAAATAGAGTTTCAAGCGATCCTAACATCAGGTTTGTTTATTACAAACTTTACTTCAAACCTCAAATATTACGGGCCTATTAATTTCATTATAATTTTAGATTTACTTACTCTAACTATAAACATGATCAACTTACATTAAAGATTTACTAAGAACTTCGAAACCTTTTTCCCTAATGAAAAAAAAACATAAGCATTCTACTTATTTGTACATGATAGTTTTTAATATCTTATAAAAGTAGAAAGTTAGGGAAATAAAATGTTATTTTGTAGATATTTTATTTAAGCACTAGTGCACTACATATGTCATAAATTATAATATATTATTTTAATAATAAAATAACGATAACATTTACATTCTAAAATTGTTTTGTAAATCTTTCATTTAAACACATTCTTATCAATTATATTATAGATTTTTTTTAACAACATATTTCAGAATTATATAACATGGTCGTACCACTAAGGTAGGTGTCTCACTAATTATATTTATATGTTGCAGTATTAAAGGGAAAAAAGAACGCATCAAAAGATTCAATGTTATATGGTAGGACCCTAGTGTCACGGACAATTAGGTCAAACCAGCATAATACGCTCAAAACACACGGGCCAAAGTGCTGATACAAATCCCAACGAACCATGCGGCGCTATGCACTCCCGCCTAGTACATAGTCAGCCTTCCCGAACTTCTCGGAGCATCTCACCGATAATGCGGCATGACACCATAGTGTCCCAACATACGAGCATAGCGTGTGTCGTCCCGTATAACGCTTCACTGAGTCCTACACTATCGCCCATCATAAAGGACCAACAGTAGTGCGGAGCACACCAAGCCATCTCTCGTGGATCTTTCCATCTAGTCTTAAGCATCCAACACATATATATCTCGGGTTCCATCCGGACATTGGCACAGGAACATCCGTCGTGACATAAACTACCTTAGCTCATGTCTGCCAACATAACACATCAAGGTCTGACCCCTTGAATAGCTCAATCCTCCCAACGATAGAGGATATCACGTAGCACGACCCAACTCAACACGAGTACATAAAATCCCACTCCTAAAGGAACTGGCAATATCTTATATCCACGTACTGTCCCATGTCATTTCCTATGACAAGGGAACCCGTACATCATGCCTTCTGACATATATTAGGTTGGCTCTGTGGTTGCGCCACAGAGATGCTCACTTCGTGCACACTTGCTAAGATGGGCGAGTGTCCCATCCACGAGGTCTTGGCATATGTTGGATGCATATGAAAAAGGGAGAACACCCCCCACATAGTAGCTTGCCTATTTTTACAAGGAAACATCAATCTTTCAACCAGGCATACTTGTTCGTATAAATGACGCCTACATCCCTGTTCCAGACTTGAATGCATCGGACACCTTCCGTGCATGGCATAGGGAAGCTTCTGGCCATCTTCAACCTCGTCACGCCATATGCATCTCCAAGAAGATGGTCGTGACAGACTCCCCCAATAGTTGTGTCGAATGCCCTCATTGACAAACTTCAGAGTACACCTTCAATTTTCTACCTTAACTCCAATGCTACCACAACGCCTCCGACTCATCGGCATAGTACCTTCGTGTAAAACTACCCCGCCTCGTGGTGTAGGAACTCAACTACGCAGTCTTGTCGCGCAAGCATTCCTCAGAATTAACTTAATCTTTTGCATCCTCCGATGCGGTTGGATAATGGCCCTTCTCCATCATTCATCCTCGTGTTGCCCTCTGGCCTCAAATGTTGGCTCCCCTTGGTTTGCCTCTTCATTTCGACCTCTGTCGCTCCTCGAACTCTAGTAACTCACTTCCTCGGCTTCACCACGAGTTGGCATCTCGATTGTCACCTTTCGCCTTTGCTTCCGCGACCAATCTTGCCATGCGCATCATAGTACACTTACCGTGACATAACTCTTCACTCTGTACCTCAGCAAGCGTTGCCTTCACCTTGATGCACCTGAAAAGGTTGGACACCCAAGCGGAGGTATCAAGTAGTAATCCGGCAAAGCCGGGATCGATCCAAGGATAGGAAGGTAGTTTGGATATCGAAGGGTCTTATCCCTCGGTCTAGAGATTAAAAGCTAACTTAAACTAAAAAGGAAAGAAACAAGATAAAAGTGGGAGGTTTTAGTATGAATAAGTAATAAGAGAAGAAAACAAGTAAAGCTAACTAGGTAAACTAATGTAAATGGGCGAGAGAGATTCGAGAGAAGTGTCGGAGGAACAAGAGTCGGGAGACGGTAAGACTCGATTCGGGCGACAAATAAGAGAGAGAGGTGTCGAAGTCCGGGAATCCATAATGATAAACCTACGACTATGTGTAGTCCGATTTGATGTGTCGAGGTACAATCGATATTCGACTCCTAAAGTAGATGTCTCTAAGTACTATGTATATCCGGAGATCATACTTAGTCAAACAAACGTCTAAATCGGTTAATCCCGAGTCAACGAAAATGTCGTCTAGTCGCCTAACTATGTGAAGTGCATGACAAGACACATGAAATTATGACTTAGACTACAATCGATATCGAATACTTCGTTTCGTCTATTAACTATGCGAAGTGCTTGACAAGACACATGAAAATACGATCAAAACGATAATCGAAATAAATGAACATCAATTTATAATCAAAACATCAAATCATATTGAACATAATCACGAATTCATCACATTTCATCTCATATAATCGACAAACTAAAGTTAGCCAAACATGGTGATTGAATAAGAAATGGAAAGGAAATGTTGAGAGATCCCCCCTTTTTCGATGTGGTTCAAGGCTAAGATCGTCGGAAAATATGAGTCTTTAAGGTGCAGCCGATCTCCCCTTAGCAAATTTCTGGGTTCCCCATAGCGACCACCATCATCTTCTCCATTTAGAACTCAACCTCCATTAAAGCTAAACCCTAGTTTTCTCTCTCTAGCAATCTTCAACCAAAATCAAATCAAACCACATGGGAAGCTAGCCAAGGATGAGGGGAACAAAAGCCCTAAGGTTTCGGAAAAAAAAGGTTGTCGGAAGACTCATAAAAATCCGGCCAAAGTATGCATGAATTCCGGCCAAAACCAAGAAAATCCGGCCAAAAAGCATAGGTCCGGGCCAAAGGCTTCTTGAACGCGTCCCTTGCTGCCGTCCCGAGCTGTGCACTGTCCGTGGACGCGTCCCATGCACGTCCGAGCTGCAGCTGCCGTCCTTGGTCGCGTCCCGAGCTGAATCCGACGTGAAGCTGCTGTCCTGAGCAGATCTGCTGCTGTCCCGAGCAGATCTGCTGCTGTCCCGAGCAGCTCCAGCTGCAGCCACGTCCCTTGCTGCCGTCCCGAGCCGCGGATGCGTCCCGTGAAAGCTTGCTGCTCCGGCCAAGCTTTGGCCGGCCTTAGTGCTGGCCGGCCTAGCTTGGCCGGTCTCCCTTCACCTTCTCTCTTTTTCTCTCTCTTTCCAAAACCTTCAAGCTCTCTAACTCCAAGAACAAGAACCCTAGCCTCTTCCTCTCTCCCCCTTTTTCCAAAACTTGTTGAATGATGATTGAAGAAAAAGATGAATAGTGTATTTGTCTCAAACCCTAGACTTAGTCAACCTTGACTTTGACTCAAACTTGGGTCCATTGGGTGCCTCCAAAATCTCTTCCTTCTTTCATCTTCTTTGGGCTTGGGTTTTGTTCCTTCATATCTAGGCTCTTGGGTTTTAGACTTGGGCTTTAATCTTCACTTGGAAATCAAGGGGGGTGCCTTCATAGAATCTTTGTTTTAAGACCGAACCTCGATTTCTTTCTTCCACAACTTCCCCATCCGAACTCGGAATTGACTTCCGTTTTCATCGTTAGACTCGTCTTTGACTCCTCTTGTCATATGATTTGCTTGAAATCTTTTTCTCTCGTTTTCGGCACATGAAATGACAGTGACAATTCATTCCCTTTCTTCCGGTTTACACGCTTAACTCCAAAATAAGTACCTAACATGAAAAACACATAAAATATTATTGATAACACTCGAAAATGACTAATTAGTCTAAGTTAGGCTCTCCAAATGTGACATTTTCGTGTCACATCACACCTCGAGTTAGCATCTCGACGCTACTGCACGCGACACGCCTTACTACTGTATGTCTTGCCATGTGCTTGCAATGTTGTCATCGCATAGCAACTCGTATCCAGTGTCACTTTCCACTGAACCAGACCCTTGTACCTATGTACTCCATGTCCTGCACTCCTTGAATTGCGTGTTCATTAAGACCCTCACTGACCACTATCATCTTCAAGTGCACTCTAGTACCTGAGCATCTAGCTTTCACCCTCGCGTGTATACCACGTGACTCCTTAATGTCGCCCCATATCTCAAATCAAGCCTTTGCTTGTGCGCATCTGCGCTCAACATCATCTTGCCATCTCTTCCTCGAGAAATTATCGTGTTGCCTCCGATGTCCACTTTAGCAAGTAAGGTAGCTTCTCCTCGTGAGAGCTATATGGTAACAAACCATCCACTCATTGCATACTCTTAGGCATGTCCTCTGACTACTTCAAGACACACACTTGCCATTAAATTATTCGGCGACACTCCATAACCCGAACACATCTTGGTAGGCTCGTATCCCTCTCGAACACATCCGAATGTACCATTGCATAAGTTCCAACACATCTCATGCAGCACCATACGGCTTACTACTCAACTGCAGACTCGACGTCTTCATAAGTTTCTGATGATAGGAACTCGGTCCCAACTATCCCCAGATTTAGACAATGTTTACTGTCTCCACGACACACCATCCTGAAATTCCAATACGTGAGCTAACTCTTCTCAGCCACCATATACTCGTTGCACACTATAGGCTTGAATTAGGTTTCAACTTACCTCCAATGTATAACTCGAACATGGGTCGATCCACTTAAGATACAACGACCCTCATATTACCTGACGGCTTGAACTCGGTTCCAAGAACCATCAGTACTGTACTTGATCTCGTGAATCTATTTTTTAGACTTCACACCAATATGTCCATAAGCTTCAATGTTGGTCTCAACTTATGACACTCATGCAACATACCAAACACCACTGCGTTAGTACATCCATGTCTCATCTCAAGTGAGTCCAATCTCTTTGGAACTCAAATGTGCTCACACCATACCGTGTTGAACTCCATCGTGCACCATACCACATAAGCACAAGATCTAGCACCAACTTGCCTAGCGATGTCCACTCTTTATCTATCTTACTTTTGACCAACTGTCCTTCGTAAGAAGCTTGAACTCACAAAATCACAAGTCACTAGATACTACCTTCGGCTTAGGCATTAGAGAGTATCCTTCAACACCTTGTTGCCATACCTTGCTCCGACACTCAAGTTACCACTTGGATCAACATAACTCCGCTTTTGGTTGTTAATCCAACAGGGTTCCTCAAACTAGCTTACCACAAGCTTCGGTGTGACTCTACTTGCCATCTTAGCATACTTAATGCCAAGTATGGTGTCCAGTCCAAGGACTCAACATATATCATGATGCCAAACATAGATGTCATACTGAACTGTACATCAAGGTTTGCACACGACAAACAATCTCTATCCTGGCTCCATTTCTAGCACAACTCCTCCCTCTCCAAGAACTCCAACATATGATGTACCCAATTCGCACTAAATCGTACCAAGTTTTGCACCAAGCTCGCACACGACTTACCATGTCATTCTCGATTCATTCCATCTTTGTGCTTGTCCTTACTTCTAAAGGACTCAAACATATGAGGTACATAGGACCCAATGATAGTACCTTCGTAGCTCCGTGCACATGGCCTTGTCCTTCACTCAAAACTCCCGTCGCCTTATACACCATGCATCCTTTGAAAATGCCCCATTCCGCTTCATAGCTTTCGAGACCATACTATCTGAATGCATCTCCTTCTCAAAGCTTTTTCTTGGAAATCATGCTATCGACGTAGCTCTTCATACACACTCCAACATACCACATGCCACAGTGCAAGAATAACTAAGTTCTTCGTCTCACTCTAGGAACATAGATATCAACTATCATGGAATCAGAGAACCATCCCTTGAACCTGCGATTCGGACTTTAGAAGCATAACTCCTAACATACCACATACTCTGAAGCATATATAAATCCAACTTACTCCATCAAGCTCTGAACCCAATTATCACGGGATCAGAGCAACATACTCATTTGCCTATCTCATAAGCTCTAATACTAATTTTCACGAACCGTAAGGTCGACCCGACATAATACACTAAAAACACATGAGGCGACATGCGAGATATCAAATCCTAACGAACCATGCGACGCTATGCACTCTCACCTAGTACATAGCCAACCTTCCTAAACATCTCAGAGCATGTCGACCATCAAGTCATCTTGGTCTCGCCAATAATGCGGTATTGTCCTAACATACGAGCATAGATCGTGCCGTCTCGTGTAACGCTTCCTTCAGTCGTAAACTCTCGCCCATCATAAATGATACCAAAAGTAGTGCGAAGCACACCAAGCCACCTCTTGTGGATCTTGCCATCTAGTCTCAAGCATCCGGCACACATATATCTCGGCTTCCATCTAGACATTGGCCATAGGTGCATCCGTCGTGCCATAAGCTAACTTAGCTCATGACTGCCCAACATAGCACATCAAGGTCTAGCCCCTTGAATAGCTCAATCCTCCCAATGGTAGAGGATAACACGTAGCATGACCTAACTCGGCACGAGTACATGAAATCTCACTCCTAAAGGAACCCGCAGTATCCTATCTCCAGGTACCGTGTCATGTCGTTTCCTATGACAAGGGAACCCATGCATCATGCCCTCTGACATATGCTACGCCGGCTTCGTGGGTTGCGCGACAGAGATGCTCACTTTCGTGCACAGTGATGAGACATGAAAATGTCCCATCTGAATCTCTTAACTCAGGTTAGTTAGTCCATTTCGAGCAGTTACTCTCACGAATTACTTGTTTCTTTTGTCCAGGTGTCTTTCACGGAGTTCAGTGTGAAAGACGGATAAGATCGAGAGAAAGACATACTTGAGGGCATTTTGGTCATTTGGAGGTTATGGTGTTCTGGAATTTTTAGTACTCAGTTGAAAAGAAGAGTCCGAGACGAATCCAATGGCGAAAACGGAAGTCGAATCGGGGTCCGGACGAGCAATTTAGGTGAAGACAAAGATTGGGGTCAAAATCATTTGACCAAAACACCTAGAGCCACGTGGCGCAGATCTATCAGGAGGACACGACGCGATCTGACGGTAACAGGAGTTCGTGGTATACTGTCGGGAAGCTTGGTGGGTCTCTCGGGTGTTTTCGGGATGAGTTATAGGCTCTGATTCGGTGCATTGCGATCTGCGTTACTTGGGTGCCTCTGTACACGGGATTTGTTCATCTAACGGCAGGTGTTCGTCAGATTTGATCTCGCGATCCAAAGACCACTGTCGTACGTGCTCCAATAGGCTGCGTCGCACGGGATCGGGCTCACCTAACAACCATGCAAATTTGAAATTCTGTCTCTCCCGGTTTCTTTAAGAACTGTTCAAAAGACAGTTGTAGAGAGAGAGAACCGAGAGAGATGGATCTCGGAAGGAGATGCAGATTCTCTCCTCTTCTTTCTCTCGTGGGCAATTAAAACAGAGATGATGTGGTTGATTCTTTGAGAGATAAAATTGGAGAATCAAAACAGAAATGGGGAATGGATAGTCGGATAGAGAGGGTTGGCGAATTTATCTCGGATCCGGATTTTTGGGAGGATTCGATTTTTGTTTGTGGGGTCTATAAAGGAGCAGAAGAAAAACAGAGTTGGGGAGGATCGGTTTATGGAACAAAAACAGAGAAGGGGGTTTTTTGGAGAAGAAAATAGGAGAGAGAGAAACAGAACCGGAGCCATCATTTTAAATTTTTCTTGATCTTTGATTTTTGATTTTTCTTTTGTAACCTCTGTTTCTTAGTGAAAGAGAGAGAGAGAGAGAAATTACAGAGGAAGAGAGAGAATTAGAGAGAGAGACATAGAGATTAAGAGGAGAGTTATTGTAGAGAGAGAGAGAGAGAGAGAGAGAGAGAGAGAGAAACAGAGACTCGGCTTTAAATCATTATCATCATCTTGCTTTTGATTTTTCTTGTTGTTTTCTGCTTCTTACTGAGAGAGAGGGAGATTCCAGAGAAAGAGAGAGAGAGATTACAGAAAGAGTGAAAAAAAAAACAAAAAGAAAATACTTTCAAGAAGATGAGAAAATAATTTTCTCTCAGAGAATCCATTTCCGGGAAGACGAGAAAATTGTTTTCCCAGAGGGTGCGTTTGGCAGAATTCTTGGAAAAACAGAAGGAAATCAATTCCTAAAGGCTCTGTTTGGCTACAAAATCAGTAAGAAATCCAACTTTTTCTACTTTTCTCCCATATTTTATGTAGTTAAACTTCTATCTATCATTATGAGAAACTAATTTTTCCATCTAGGGTCTAGATGAAGTCTATAATGAGAATTTTATAGATTCGATTTGTATGCAAGTCAATTTTTAGATTAAATCTTCATATCTTTTAAAGTTCTTATTGCTTTTGATGACAATATCTTCCGGATTCTAGAGCGTTCATGTGATAGAACCCGAGTAAAACAAAGAACTTAGTTGACTAAGGCAAATACATTGTCTTTAGGATTATCATGTGGACGGATTCGAAAACCCTAGCTTCCCCTTTTCTGAATATCAACGTATTTGTTTTCTTTTGAGTTATATTTGCTATTCCTTTTATTTGAATCACATTACCAATCAAACCACTTTTGAAAATCACAATAGTTTCACTACAAAATTGGCGGCCTTTAGCTACGCCTTTTTTGTTACGGACTACACATGTCGTAGTTATTGATCAGCATTTGCTATAGATATTTATTAGTCATAGCAATTGCCAGTTAATAGCTACCAACTTCATGTGCACCTGCTACACATTTGCCCGTGTCAAGTGCGTCCTACGCGAAGATTTTCAAAAATTTAAAAGTGCGTTTTTGCTACGTTCGTTAGGCATAACAACTGATAGGGTATTTGCTATGCTCATCCGGTAGCTAATGAGTCAAAATGGTAGCAAATGTTGACCAAGATCTGAGCAAAATGATTGCGCCAAAATTTTAGAGCGCGCGCGGTAAAAGAATCCAAATTTTTCGAGTGCCGCTCTAAAAGGGCCAAAATTTGGGGTACCCTTTATCATCGAAGAAATACTTCTAGGGCAAAAATAAGTTCTAGCAGGGGGAGGGAGAGAGATTAGAGAATGGTGACAAAACGAGTTCATCTCCATATTGAAATCAATAGCTTGATTCTCATGTCAAGGTTTTCCAGTTTTGCAGTTTTCTATCTCTAAATTTGTCTCCGTTTTTTTTAATTCGTTTTTTTCCATTTGATCTATTTGGTGTGATCAAGGAGAAAATTTTGTTCTGCCATTAACTGGGGTCCTTAAGGTAATTCAGTCTTTACAATTACCTCAATCTATTGTGTGATTCTATCTAGAAATAGCTTAATTTTCACTTGATCTGTTAAAATATCTTAGAATTGTTTGAGATCTCTAGCAGTTGGCAAATCAAATTGGGAGACAGAAGACCCTCGTAACTTGTTTGATGAAATGCCTGCAAGAGATCTGTCTTATATATTGTTTTCTTTGGTGTTCGATTTCTTTTCTTGATGTGCTTACGTTGAAGAAGCTGACAATATATTTACAAAGAGCATACTAAGCAGTGATAATAACTCAAGATGAAAGTTTGCCCTACTGTGGGATAAAGGAGGCTTCGTGGCTATCAAACACACATATAAAACCTTTTTAGTTCTTTAAACCTGAATTCTTGTCTTGGGTGCAGTCGTGGCACCACTTCCACCAAAGCTATGCAGGTTCTCTCATTTCTCTAAAGAAAGTTGACCAACTTAGACTTCGTTTTTTCTTCAAATATATATATATATATTACATTGATTTGATTCTTGCAGACAATTTTACCATTCTCATGGTTTTGCTAGATACTAACCCATTCTTTATTTCATGAATTTGAAGCATCACCTGTGTTTTGGAACCCTAGTTCGTCTCCTTCAACAAAACAAGAATTTCGCGTTATTGTAGAGGACTTGGTCGCTTCAGTTCTATAGTCATCTGTTGGTTGAAGGAAACTTAGATGTTTTATACTTCTTCAGACCATGATGATAGGTAAGCTTCCGGGTAAGATGAATCTTGCTTAGATTGTACATCTTTTTATTTATTTTCAGATAAATCGAGAAAACTTCTTGTTTGTTCAACTTAAATGCACTTCATTACCTAGTTTACAGAGGTTGGTTTTATTCATTGGAAGATTAAGAACAACAACATTCCTAAAAATTATGGGAACTAGATCAGGCATCTTTGGAACAATTTTGTTATGGGAAATGCAGGGACTTATGCCAGAATGAAATCAATTAAAGGTGTTTTGCTGGGAAGTTGACTTACACCTACTTTTTGATGTTTGTTGTCATGGACTGATGGAGAACAATGTCCTTTATTTGATATCTTTTCTAATATAGGTGTTTATATGAATCTCTCAGGCAAATGTATATATTACCTTTCAAGTTTAAATTAGCTCTCTTGTGTTTATTAAATCGGTGAAGATGTAGTGTATTTCCAGACTTCAAAGGTGGAGCTACTATGGCATCTTCAGATAACCTATTAGGTATTCATTTTCTAGGTACTCTTGGAAAAGAGTTCCTTTACCTCCCCATCTTCTAATTTATAGAAAATTAATGTTATTCTTAAGAAAGTATTAAGATGTTGTGTTTGTTGTCATTCAATTAAACAGGTTAGGGTTGTCAGATAGATAACACTTTTGATCCGCACTTAATTTGTATTTGTGAGCTTATCCAATAAATTGCTATCTTGTGTTGCAGTGTCCATGGAGCTGTTATGAAATCTAAAGGGTGGACAAGTGAGGTCGACCAAATTGGACAGGTTTTCTTTCAAATTAACCTTGATATTTTTTATTGATTGTGTATCATAATAACTTCTCGCTTATTTTGTTAAAATGCTCTGATAATGTTTGTTAGCCTGAATCCCTTTGGTCAGCTTTGCATTATCATAAAACCATTGCCAATTATCGGAGTTGGTCCTTTATGCAACACACACGAGGTGAGTCCTTATAGCTTTTCACTTCTGCCTAACGTTTTATGTGGTATACGTGTTTTTCGATTCCATTTTTTTTATACTTTATTGTTCACTGCGCAGATTTCTTCCATGTTGCTTACATTTTGATATTGCTAAGTGAATCTTGTAATGAATGGATTAAGATGTCTTACTGAAGGCTTCGTAAATAGTTTTATACATTGTTTAATTTTACCGAAGTACCATTGTTTTTCATGGAATTCTAATGATATCTTATATTTCTTATAACAGAAAAGTCGGAGAAGGGAACTCCCGTGCGAGATTCTTTTTGTTAACATATATTACGTTGAACTCTTAGATACATAGACATGGGTTAGTTTGGATTGTTTACTAGATATATTATGTTTATATTTTGGTTAACCCAATTTGTTGGTTTTTTACTTTGATATATGTAAGAATTTCTTTGTAATGAATGAATTGATGAAAAAGATCTTTGATATTATTGTGTATGCATTTTAGTTTACATATTTATATTTATTATATGAATAGATTCTGGTTGAACAGAGTCATCATCAATGAATATCAATAGCTATCAAGATTTGAAATGCAAGACTCTGCTACAAGTATTTCGGTAGCTTAGGGGCGTTCAACGATTATAATTTTTTAAATATATGCTTTTTTGCTACGCACAATTCCATCACAAATGAGTGTCTAACGGTTAAACTTTTTTGAACTTTTAGTTACGCAAAAATCTGTAGCAGAAAGGGTTTAACTAGTAGCTACGGAAGAGAGCGTAACAAACAGTTCGTAGCTAATACCTTTTGTGACGGCAGTTTCAGTTACGAGACGAAGGTCGTAGCAACTTATCTTCTGCTACGAAATTTGAAGTAATTGCTACGGCCTGAGTCCATAGCTAAAGGCCAACTGTTTTGTAGTGTTTTGAGATTAAATTGAGTTTGACTTAGTCTCTGAGGAACGAACCGATCTTACCGAGAAATTACAACTTGACACCCGTGCACTTGCGGGTGTAGACCTATTTAGGGTAACCTTTTAGGCCCATCACACAGTTGATAAGATGGACGAGCATGCCATCCACGAAGTCTTGGCATATGATGGATGCATATGAGGATGGGACCACCCCCGCCTATAGTAGCGAAGCTCCCATTTTACCTATTTTCACAAGGAAACATCAATCTTTCAACCAGGAATACGTGTTCTTATAAATGGCGACGACGTCCCTATTTCAGACTTGAATGCACCAAGCACCTTCCGTGCATGGCATAAGAAGCTTCAGGTCGTCTTCAACCTCGTCTTTGGCGCTCCGACTTATATGATCAAGTTTGACATCTTAGCACACGTCAAGCAATATGCATCTTCAAGAATATGGTTGTGACACTAGGAATAGGACATGTACTCCTCACTAATTCAATGTTAAAGGTAAAAGGAAGGCATCAAGTGGCAAGTACGACTGTGCTTACTTTCTATACTTTTATTGGTGTTTGTATTTTATGTGATGATAAAAATGTTATAGACAACAAAAAATAGCATAAAAAATGTGAGAAAGTACGAACACTAATGATATATGGTCCCATGTTATGACGTAATGTATTCTATTTCAGATAAGGTATGTTTTTTCTTTGTCATAATCAAATTAATGCTAAAAAACTTCTGGTGGACGACAATGAACCTAAGATACACATGTGAATATGTGATGTGCACATTTCGATGAAAATTCATCAACAAAGTAGTGTTATTGCCCCAACCACATTCACCATTCACTTAGTGAATGGTGAAATTATTAATTTATGTAGATCCTAAACTTTCTCATGACTGATTCCATGATCAAGAGTGACATGAAAAATTCAAAACAGATGAACCAGAATGCATAATTTGAACACCAATATCTTTTAACCAGAATGTATAATTTGACCAAAAAAAAGTTTGTTGGTCTCTATCTAAAATGGAGATTTTGCTGGAAGTTGTCGTTATTGAAATTTAAGAAATTTTAGATTAAAAAGTAAAGTATCTATAGGATGAAATACATTGTCATAACTAAATTATATTTTTAGACCCATTGTGTGTGCTTTTCTTTTAGATTGGTTATTGCTAGGAGAACTAAAGGAAACCCATTGTTATATCTTTCTTATCTAAACGTCTCGTGTTCTTGTATATGAGCCAGTTGTCTGATTCAATATTATGTATCTAAATTGCAAAAAAATGGTTGTTTATAAGACTATAACGACATTTGACAACATACTTTTGTGGACTTTTAAAAGAATAGGTGTAAATTTCATTCTAGGTATTGAGGAAGTACACATTTTCATAGACGAATCAAGTTCCGAAATTCAAAAGGTAAAACAATGACAATCAAATGTCGTTAAACTGGTGTCCTATTGTGGGTGCGTAAGAATATTATTCACTCATTGATTAATTTCATTTTTTATGTTACTAAAAGTACTTGTATTTGTTTCTTTGAGTTCAAGCATCTCTGCAAATGCTTGTAGTTAGTGGCACTCCTTCAATAAAGGTAAGCCCTTCGTGACTTTGTATTTTCACTGATAAAAAAGTAAGTTCTATATGTCATATGAATTATCGTGAATCGTGATCTTAACTGAAACTTGGGTTATTTGGTTTTTTTTCAGAACTGGAAGATCTACCCAGTTTCATTAACCAATTAGGGTATTTGCCTATTTGTAACATTTTAATGAACGAGAGATCCCCGATCACAGTCGAAACTTAGCTATTTTTTGTTCATGGTATTAATTATAGAAAATTTAGTGATCTTTCCGTATCCGAAGGACAAGAAAAGTTGGAGAACTTGACAAAGCTAACAAAGTCGTTCTAGAAGCAAATGCCAAGTGGAGTAGCAACAACTCAAGAGGACGTCGATGATAATATCTGAGAACTCGTGGAGGTGAGACGTTCAAAGGTGCAACAGAGGAACGAGAACTTCATAGACATTATTAGGGAGCTCTCCTTGAATTTTTCTTGTTTCTCGACTACATTATAACCTAATGGTTGAATGTTTGTGTTACAGAAGGTGAGGAATGATTACAAACCATAAGCAAAATAAATTCGAATTTCTGATTTGTAAATAGCTTACAGACTCCAAATCATATTAAAGGGTATATATGTGTTTTGTTCATGGTTTCGATTGTTTCGGTTTTTTACATTTATGTATTGCATTGCAATGGGTCACTCGAAGACTTGTATATTCGTGGAAATCAGTTCGTCAGAAAAATTACTTGGGTGAGGCACTAATAATATCTAACTTGAAACCAATGCATTGTAACGACTAGAGTAGAACGTAGTCGATTTCTCAAAAAAAATATCTAACTTGAAAATAACTTACAGACTCCAAATCATATTTAAGGGTATATAGATATATGTCCTCTATTTAGGGTTCGATTGTTTATGTATTTTACATTTATGTATTGTATTGCGGGGGTCACTCGAAGACTTATATATTTGTGGAAATCAGTTCGTCAAGGAATGAATCGGCAGGGCACTAATAAACACAATTTAGGTGCGCTTTGTCTTGAGTATTCGTTTTTATTTATGTTTGTTTCTAAAGCATGTTAATTTTCTCTTGTTCATAAAACTCGTGAAGTTTGATAAACTAAGACAGAAAAATTAAGGTCAAAAGATGAGTTTGCACATTAGCTTCAACATACATACAAAATTTATGAACAAAGGTAAAAAACTTGAAGGGCAATTTGATTCGAAATGATAGAAACCCAGTGGGAAAAGCAACTTGGGCAAGTTAATGACATATTGAAGGGAACATAAGAAACTTTAATTTCCCCTTAATACAAAGGTAGTCTTATTTTGGTCAAAAAGTTAAATTCTTCTTTTCTCGTAAGACAATACTTTAATCGTTTTCACTTTGTTATATGGTTTAGATCGAAGAGCTGAACAAGAAATGAAAGAACAATCACATTTGGAGACTTTGACAATCTCACATAAGGTTTCTACAATTTTTTTTCCTTTGTAACTACTTTCATTTTGAACGGACGACTAAAAACACATTATAGAAGCTAAAAACCTGAAAGCATTTTCTTTTGAAAATTTTGATTTGTAGGTTAAATAATTCGAAAAAATAAAACTAAAAAGGAGAACACAAAAACAGTTTTAATCATTTATTATCCTTCAACAACACTAAGGGCTTTGATTTGGATTAAAGTTATCTGGTTAAGAGAATGAATGATTAGGTTATATTTTTATTGTAAATTTGAACTTGAGAGCTTGAATTTGATTTTCTTTTTTCGCATTTCCTACCACATTTCAATGAAGTCATTCAGTTGTAGTTTTTTCAACTTCAACTGCATTGAGAAAATGTGACTTATATTGTTCGGAAATCTGTATTTTTATGTTTATGTGGGCAAACTTTCAACAACAAAAAAAAATTCATGTGGGCACAGATAATATTGATGGCCATATTTTGAGTTAATCGACACAGTTTAGAAACAAGTTTAATTCCTTCTCGCGTTAGAATCGTTAGGTGATATAAATATGGTCGAATGCATTTGGTTTTTTTTGTTTCATCTATTTACGGTGGAGTACATAAACATGAGAACCTACTCATATTTTATAACAACTAGGGCGATTCAACATCTGACCATGCGAACAGAGAATATAATCCAGTATCAAAGTTATCTTTTGAATTGACAAAGAGTTTGTAATGGTTGGGAGGCTCCTTAGAATAAAAAAAAATTAACAGTCCATATGATGAAATCGTAAGTTATTCTCTTCCTCTTTGATATTGTGATGCATAAATGCTTTACGAAATTTTCTGTGTTGGAGGCACGGGTTATGCCTGGTCTATATAACAAAACAACTTGATTGTTACTAGAACAAGCTGATTAGGACTAAAAAAGAGAAAAATTGCCAACTTCACGACTGTTCATCATCCCTTTGAGTATCTAACACCAATTATTAGAAATATTAATAACCCAACCTTTTGTATCCAAGAAGATCTAATTTTCTTTTAATTAATAGGAGTCATTCTATCATCTTTTTGAGTTACTCTGCCTCAATTCATTGTACCATTCAAATTCCACCATCAGTGATTGTTTATCATCTAAATTCCATGCCCATAAACCCCTCTTTCTACCACCAAGTTTTTTCATTCACTCTCCTTAAAATTTAGTGTTCATCAGTGGATTGGTTTTGGTATTTATGCTGCTCTAATTTTATTTAAACCCTTATTCATTCTCGACTAAAGTTCACCAACTTAGTTAATCTGATTTTTAATTAACCCAAGTGTTCCTCCTCCAGTATTCAACATTTTCTATGATTCAACAAATTTAGCCTAATAATGAAATTAAAATTCAGTCAATTGCTCGATGAAATTCCTCAACCAATTCAAACCTTGTATCTTCATTGTATATTTTTTTAATTTTCAGTACATTTATTTCTTCATAACTAAACTGATGGGCGGTTCATTGAATATGAGAAAGCACCAAATATGGAAGAACAGAGAAAAGTAGAAAAATTGAATATCACTTTTATTTTTCCATTTTCCGTAAAGAGCACTCTCCCGCCCGTAAGATAGGGGTTATGCCTAGTTTTTTTTCCATTAGAAATTCTGCAAACTAGGTTTGCAAATATCGTAAACTCGATTTGCAGATGCAAACTGAATTTGTAAATTTAACAAATTATGTTAATAGATGCAA